>JAJOOO010008700.1:0-15810 GCA_029582685.1 Solanum piurae
TGTTAAGGTTGACTTTACTTATGTCAAGACATGAAGTATGATTATGCATGTGAATTACACTTATGACTTCTTAATGGGTTTGCTTAGTATATGTGGGGGTATGGGACTCCATGTGTACATTGCACAAGTGAGCTTGTGAAGGGGTCGTGAGGGTGGTTTCCCTATGATATGAACTAAATGGGTTATGACTCATGATGTAGTAACTGAATGAGTCCTTATATGATGTTTTGAAGTATGTTGGTCTTATGTCTAATGTTAAATGAATATGTTATGACTTGTTGAATATGATGTGCCTAGTCTATGGTGGCTTCCTAGGAACACTTGGTGTGAGTAGTATTACGGGATGCTACTTGCACATTGCACTAGTGTGACTTGAGGGTTGTCTTAGGTGATGGTTCTTATGTGAAGATTATGTCTTATGATGTGCTTATGACTCTATGAATATATGTGGTTGGATTGATGAAGGCTATATGTACGTTCACCTTTGGTAACCTTAAGGTGATACATTGCACTTAGTATTCCCTAAGGGTTGCTTGGGGAAATGAGTTAAGATAAAGAGGAAGGTAATGTATTGTATGCATTGAATGTGCCTAAATGTTATAAGTGGCTCTATGTGCTATTATGAATGGTTTCCATGTGTATGATGATGTATGTGGTTTATATTGTGCCTATTGTGTTAAAGGTTCATGATGTTTCTCTAAAAAGGCATGCTGCATGGTTTCCAACTAAATGTCCTCTTAAAAGCATATTTTTGCATGATTATCATACTTAGTGCATTCTTGTACTAACACCATTCTTCTTCATCTTTTTACACCAAGTGTAGGTGGCGGTGGCTAAAGGACTTTCCTAGAAGTGATGAGCTTGGATTACTATTCCCAAGTTCGAGTGTGTCCTTAAAGATTCAAGGACCTTTATGTTTAAGAGTTTCTTTAAGTTCATTGTACTAGATATTAGTTCCTTTTGTATTGTAAGGGATGTGTCCCTCTTGTGTTGTAGTCGTGTTTTAAGATGGCTACTTTGAGATGTAGTATTCCGATTTTGTATTAAAAGTTTAAAAGAGGTGACTTTCTAAGTCATGTGTTATATTATGAAAAGCTTTAAATTTTTTTGCTATTTTTTCTATGATAATGCTATGACGAATGCTAAGGGCTTGTATAAGACCTCCGAGAGGTCGAATACGCCGGTAACGACTAGGGGGTGCTCGCGGGTCGTTACAGACCTAATGGTAGTAGCCCTCTCTAGGAAGATCAATGAGCTATCCTTAATGTAACTTGATCGGTAGGCCTATTAGTGGTGTCCCTTCTTGGTATAAGTACTTAGGATCAGTAGGCCTAATGTTGGTGGCCCTATCTAAGTACGCTAATGTAATGAAACTACTCTATGGGAATAAAGGATAAGAACCAAATGGATATGGTTAAGATGGTGGCTCTTCCCAATGTTAGGCTAGAGTCCAATGAACATCTTTGGATATCCCATAAACTATGTGCCTACATAGGATGTGCACTATTTCTACCCTAAGCAAGTAGAACACCTCCTTTCGGTGTGGGGAAGACACCGGATTCCATGATTTACCTCTCATGGTCTATGTCTGTTAATGCTTATTCCCATCATGTGGGATGTGCACTCTAGTTATTGGATAGGTTCTACAACATGTAGGTAGTAGTATGGGATGCGATCTACACATGGCATGAGTGGGCTTAGAAGATACTAAAGCGAGTTCCCTAAGCCTTAATGGCTATTCTATGAAGTCCTCTAAATGCATGAATGTGTCCTAAATGACTTTAAAGAACAAAGTTGACTTGTTATCCTTATAGTATATTGCATGTCTCTCTTATACTAAGGAAATGAACTATTTAGCATGTGGTATTAAAATGTAAAGGTTCTTGTCTAAGGTAGACTTGAGGAACACTTAGGTGTGCTTGAAGAGGTTGTATGGGTGGCCACTTCATGTCTTACTCAAGTGTGTCTTAGGGTAACTTTAGATAGAGGTCCTAAGATCATGAAATGACTTATTTGATGAATATGTTTATCTGTTGTTTATTGATACTTGTGAAGTATGATGACTTGAGGTGGATGGTTAAAGGTAATGGTAATTGGGTTTATATGTATTGAGCATGTCTATATTATGATTAATGACTTGTATGTTGGTGATGGTTGAGAATTGTGCCTCTTATACGTGTATCTCATAAAGTTTTACCAAATGGCATAAAAGCATGTTTCTCCAATAAATGTCCCTTTTTGTATATTTTTGCATGGCTTCCATACTTAGTGCTTAATTGTGCTAACCCCATTTCTTCCCCTTTTGACTATAGTATAGGGATTGGAGATATTGGTGTGCTATGGATGATGGATAGGTTTCTAAGGTGTTTGAAGATGAAGACTTGGTGAGTCCTGATAGATATAAGGACAATACCCTACATGTTACCTTTTATGTCTTTTAGTATTGCTTAGGTTTTGTATGGGCTTAGTCCCAATGTTGTACTCTAAAGGTATTATATGGTTTTAAGACATAAGTGTATAAAGTTAGAAGTCTTCCGCTTGCTATTTTTTATGAAAGTATCTTTGTTTGTGAATAATTTTTTAAATTTTTCTCTATTTTTAAGTATCGTATGCAATGAATGATCTAAGAGTCTTTTATTAGACCTTTTCGAGGTCGAGTACGTAGGTTACGACTGGGGGTGCTCTCGGGTCATGACAAACTTTGTATCAGAGTATAAGGTTTTTGGGAATGGTCTTAGGTTGTCTCAAACCACATCTAGTATAGTCTTGTTCATAATGTGAAGCACACCACATTATGAATAGGAGGCTATTGGGTGCTATGGAAGTTTCAGTTTTTCATTCTTCCAGTCGTGCCATAAAGATTATCTGTATAATGTCTTTCCATTATTCCTTATGTGATGGTCCATAGAGTGTAACCCCCCTTGAGAGGTTTGTTGCAAGGGTTGAGGGAGTGAAAGGGTTGGTTTTGATGCCAACTATGGCTTTGTGACTTGATAGATGTGATGTGCAAGATTGTGATCATGACTTTAGGTTGAATGAGTTGCCTTATGATTATGTGAATTGTTGAAAGAGATGATGAAATGTGGTGTTTTAGAAATGTATAGGTGTGATGATTATGAAGGCTTAGTGTTGTCTTGCTCCGACCTTAGAAGGGAAGGAGATGAAGTTGGGAAGATCTAGTATGAGTTTTCTCCCAAGTATGGGATAATGTGGCTAGATGGTAAGGCCTTTGAGTGTCTTTGATATACATGAGTTAGGCTTGAATGATTTTTTCATTTCAAGAGGTGTAGTGGGTTGAGGATTTTAGACCCGGTGTGGTAGACTCATGTGAGATCTTGAGTGGTATTGGTAAGGTTGAGGTGAGCAAGAGTTGCTTAGTGAGGATCTTCCTAGTTTAAAGGCTCCCAAGTATGATTGTGTTGAATTCCATCTGCCGTGAGATTTCCTTGAAATATGTGCTTGGTGATACCTAGAACTTAACATGTTGGTCCAATTGATTAACATTGGTGAATGAAAGAAATGATCTTAGGCACAAATTTTGGAGAGTGAACCAAATTACAATTATACCTTTTTGTGACCACCTTGTGAGAGTGTGAACCTATCTTAGCACCATTTTAGCCTAACCCTTTCTTTAGAGGAATTTGAGGAGAGAAAATGAGCAATAACTTTGTGAAATTCACCATTGAAGGATTGTGTTAAAAAAGATGGACCCCTCTAGAAAATGAGCAACAACTTTGTGAAATTCACCCTTGAAGGATTGTGTTGAAAAAGATGGAACCCCTCCATATAATAAAAAGAAAATAAAAGCGAAGAAGTAAAAGTTTGAAAAAGAATGTTGCAATTAAACTTGTGCATGAATAAAAGAAAAGGGGTGTCCAATGAGTCATATAAGAATCTCTGTGCTTTAAAGAACATAGGGTGGATTGTGAAAATAAAAAATGTGAATTAAAGGGAGAAGAAATGAAATGCAAGAAATGCTGCATGAAGGTAGAAGTCATTAAGACAAAATGATCATAGCTTTACCCTTTGCCCTGTTACAAGCCCTGGAAAAAACCTTGATGATCTTGATTGAGCCGACTGACATGTTGATGGGAAAATACGGACAAGCATATGGATAGAATCATGCATGTGTTTATCTTTGAGAGTGTGAGCATTGATTTTTGATTCCTTAATTCATAAATTGTGATGAGCTTTGTGTGAGCTTGGAATCATTCTTGATCTGAGGGCATTCAAATACTTTTGATGAGCTTAAATTTGCATTTGAAGCAAGCATTGTGAGCTTGACTTCTATTTAATGATGGCTTATCACAGTTTGAAACTTGTAGTGCACACTTGGAAATTTAATGGGTAGATTGAACCTCGCGTGCATTCAAGTTGTGTCTCGAGTATCGCTTTTTGTAGACATCCCTGTTGAACTGACTGATCTTATGTTTTACTTGAGGACAAACAAATTTTAAGTTGGAGGTGTTGATGATTCGGGAATTTCGACTCATTTAGGGCTTAATATTTAAGGAATCAGTGTCCTCAATGCCTATTTTATGCTCATAACTGATGCTAAAATGTTAATTTGCAATAATGAAGGTAAAAAGAGCAAAGCAAGGACATTACAAAGAAAATAAGAGAGAAAAAGCTGAAAAAGTTTAAGGAATGCAAGGCTGGTTCCAGCAGCCCAGCCCATGGACAAGACAAACTTGGCAAGCAGACTTATGGTCATGCGACACACTGAATGGATCAGCAATGTCAATATCGATCGCCTAAAGTTACAAACTAGAAATGGTGAAAGGCCAAGCCAAGAAAGCGATGGAAAGGAACACTTGGCGTATCGCCGACCAGGTCGGTAAAGCCTGACTTACTTTGTCGAGTTACTCCGATGCTGAAATTCTGGGAGTATAAATGTAATTTTCAAAAGAAGAATGAGAGTTCCCACATTTTCCAGTTCTGGGTTTTTGACCTGCAACATTCTAAACATTATTTTTATACTTTTTGAGTAGAGTTTTAGGGTTTTTTTGATGTTTATCTTTAATTTGAGCATTTGGAGACTTGTGGATTGTTGCCCAACCTTATCGAAAACATAGTTGGCAATAATTTCTTATTCTTTATTATGTTTGGCTAAAACCCCAATTCTTGGGGGTGTGATTATGTAGTTGAATGTTTCAATTAGCTTATGGGTGTTAATATTTACTAAATTTACTGTTGATTTGATATGAGTTCAATTAATAGTTTGTGTTTGAATTGAGGAACTGTAGTTGCAAATGCAATTCGAGTTTAGTACTCTAAGGTTGCTTGAGAAAGAAGTACAAGAGTTAAAATTATTAGTTGATGATTGTAGTGATTGTGTTGTTGCGAATTTAGCTTGAGAAAGTGGGTCTAAATGCAATACTACAAATTCAACTTGAAAAAGTAGATTGCTTAAGGTATTGAGTTGTTTATTTGTGTTTTACTTGTCGAGGTTTGAAAGAACTCGCTTGATTCATAATAGGTGATTGAGAAATGGCTATTGCACCCAAATCCTAGCCTACCCACTAAAATTCAACAATTTTTAGTAAATAATAATCACCCATTTTGCGGAATTGGCATTCAATTTATCACACTCCTACGAAATCCTCTCTACTTTTTACTTCTAGTTATTTGTAGTTGTTAATTGGTTACCCAAATCCCCCATTTGACATTAATTATCAAAATCTCATCATTTACTTTATTGTTGCGAAAATATCTACATCCTCAAATGGTTAGAATACCATTTTACATCGTAATTGAATTCTTTACCGTATCACTCTCTGTGGGATGAACCCTAATTCTTAGTTTGGTTTATACTTGTTAGAGACCGTCTACACTTAGAATTGGACGACGTGTAGTTGAGCTTTATAAATAATGGTGCCACTACTGGGGAGTGGTGTTTTGAATTATTTATTGAAGTTTAGCTGTGAACTAATTTTGTTGTAGTTGAATCAACTTATTTTTGTTCTTTGTTGGCTGATCTTAAACATGTGAGGAGATGAGTGTTAATAGGAGCAATGCCTGCCAACTTGGGAACAACCATTACATCGAGAACTTGCATGATGTCAATGAAGATCAGTCGGGAAGTGCAGGTGCTATCCGATTGCCTCCAACTCTGGGCAATGCGGTGTGCCATGTGACTTGCACTACGTTGCAGCTGTTTCAAATGAAGGGTCTCTTCGAAGGACTTGCTCATGAGGACCCTTATGATCACATCCGAAACTTTGTGGATGTTTGTGGGCCATTTTGTTTCATGAACATCACTCAGGAGACGGTCCAACTTTGTCTGTTTCCCTTTTTTCTAATGGGGGATTAAAAAAAGTGGTTGATATGATTTACCAAGAGAATCAATCACTTCTTGGGAGGATCTCAATGATGCGTTTTATGTAAGGTTTTTCCCTCACTCAAAGATGGTGAAGTTGAGGGATAATATTCAGAACTTCAAGCGAGTGGATGGTGAACCTATTCAGGAGCCATGGTTGAGGTTCCTAAAGTTGCTGCTCCAATGTTCAATTCATGGACTACCAAATAATGTGTTTTTACAATATTTCTACCGGAGCTTCGACTTAGTCAACAAGGGTGTGGCAGACCAGCTCGTTCGAGAACAAATCATGCAACAACTGTTTGACATAACATCTAATATTCTTGATGAGATGACAAAAATCAATCGAGCTTGGTACACTAGAGAAGAGCAGGTGTCTCCGTTGAACTTTGGGATGACAAAGGAACAAATGGAAAAGAATCAAGAACTAGATGAAAATATGTCCAAGATGATGACCCAAATGGACCTATTGACGAAACATGTCATGGGATGTGGTTTAAAGGTTGT
The DNA here is from genome assembly GCA_029582685.1 of Solanum piurae. NCBI lineage: Eukaryota > Viridiplantae > Streptophyta > Magnoliopsida > Solanales > Solanaceae > Solanum > Solanum piurae. The sequence goes on from JAJOOO010008700.1 coordinate 6,827, forward strand.
GAATACAGTCGGAATTAGTGGAGTAAATCCTGATGAAGCGCACTTTGAAGCTATGTACAATGAAGAAGTGCATTTATTGACAAATCAGGCAGGAGGTGTCCGTCCAAACTACCCAAGGTCGGGCAGGAATCAAGGTTGGAACAAGGATCGCGACGACGGTTAAAGAGACCGAGATAGGGAATGGCATGATTGTAGTACAAATTAGAGGGAGCGGGATGGCGATAAAGAATGATATGTGCCTCCCCATGAGCGTCAAAAGCTATAAGAGCCAAGGGTTGATCCTGAAAATTTCATCATCGATGATATGCTTTCTTGCATTCTCAACAAACTGGAAGGATCGGACAAGGTGCTAAAGAAAATGAAAGATGACGTCTCTTCTTTGAACCAAACAGTTACTTTACATTCAGTATCTATTAAGAAGCTGGAAACACAGATGGGTCAAATCTAGAATCATTTGAATCCAAAACCAAAAGGAGGTTTACCGATTGATACCATGGTTACCCCAAAGAATGAAGCTTGAAGGCGTGTCTTCATTGTTCCACGACATTAAATAAGGTTCTTCTTGGGAAGGAACCCATGTTTTAGTTTTAGTTTTAGTTATTTGAATAACGGTTGTTAGTTGTGCAGGTTAAAAATTCAAAATTTGAGAGAAATAGGTAATATGGCGTGCTCAGGTACCATTCGGTGAATCACCAAAATGATCGGAAAGCCCGATATGGATCACCTTTTTGACCAACCAAAGAGTTGGTTTTCTGGTAACTTCGGCGGGCAAAAGTATAGTTCAGCACATCGCCGAATGGGTCGGCAAAATAAGTGACCACCGGCGATGGGGTGCAAACTTGTAAGATCCCGTACGTTTTCACTAAATCGTGCATAATAAATGTGGCGTAGTATGGCATGATTATATGAGGTGTATATGAATTTGTATCGTACATTGGAGATTAAGATTGCAAATAGGTGGCAATATCAAGGAACTAAACTAAAGTTTTAGGTCAAAGGGACCCCTCAAATAAATTTCATGATTAAAGAAATGGGTCGGGTAGAACTTCACCCATTTGAAATGTTTAAATTGTCCCATACCTTGTGGATAAGCCTATGAGTGTACAACAAGCTAAGAATAGTGTGTTATGAGGTATTATAATAGCACAAGGTTCGTATGTTAAGTTTTAAAGTCAAGAAAATTAGTGAAACTAAGGTCAGCAAAAGTTATCAAAGTTTCTCTAATAATATTTTCTTAACTTTGGGTCAAATGTCTTGGATGTTTTCTCCCAATGTATAAAGAGTTATAAAGACTATCACCCATTAAATCTAAGGCCTACGAGTCTAGTTTGCAACGCCTCAAACCCCGTATCTAACCGACATCGGAGTAAAACGTTATGAGGGTTTTACTACGGACTACTGGGGCAGAATCCGGGTCGGGTAAAAATTGTTTTATGCCGGCTTACTCAACGTTTAAGCCATCAAAACATTTCTTTTCACTTCCAAACCAGAAAGAAACCTTAAGAGAGGGTTTCTATGGAGTTCTTGCATGACGAAGGTTAGTTTTTAACGATATCTACCATTAAAGGTTGCCTCCGTGCCTAGAAACGTGATCTCTACACGTGGCAATCATTTTCCCCTTCGATTAGCTGCGTTTGGAGCTAGTTTTTGAAGATATAAATTTGTAGTTATTGGTGTTTCTTTAAGTTTACACTTGGTTAAATAAGGTAATTATCTCAGGACTCTTTTATGATTGTTTTTATGAAGTTCTACGGATATTTCGTCAAGTTGAGGCCATTTGGCAAATCAGCCAATTTAAGATGAATTATGAACTGGTTATAGGTACGTAACAGCTGTGTATATATAGTGTTTGTGAAGCTTAGGAAGTAAGGAACAACTTTAATGAGGAAGCTACGGCAAATCGAGCGTTCATTGGAAAGGTATGTTAAGCCGAAGCTACGTCCCTCATTTTAGCACCACTCCTGGGAAATTCCTAAAACGCCAAATGTGATATTTTGCTATTCTCTTGCTAGAAAGACCTTCAGTGAAAGGCATCGGGATCTCAGCTGAATTATTTTCATGATTCTATTATTTTGATATTCCACTCCTTCAGATAAATAGAGTGTTCGACATCTACATGTCATTTTATCGGTTTCCTTCATTATATGTCCGCACGTATGAATTCTTATTCTTCTTTGGGTGATGTGACTTAAAATGTCACGCGAGACGCTTATTACTTGTGACCAGCCCTATTTCTCCACTAAATTTATTATTAAAAAATATCTTTAAAGTAACTCACGATCTTCAAAACTCTCAAATATAATTTAAATGTAAACTATTAGAAAAATTGGTTTTTGAAATATTTCTTTTATAAATTATCTAGGAACCAAGTTAGGAACTAACTAAGTAACCTTAAACTTGTTATGAATGTCAACAAGGTTAGGTTATCTTTCTAAAATTCGAGTTAACTTTTCAAACTTATTTGGAAGAACATATGAGGTTCCATGACATTGTTATATGTTATACAAAAGTTATTATGGGGTTATCAGAACAAGACTACAAACGGGCCAAGATTGGCAACATGACATTGGTAAAATATAAGTGTTATAAATCCATGACATGACATGCTATGCATTTTACTTCCGAGCTATAATCCGGAGGTATGGGACCTATTACCTATATTTATACGTATGTGACACCGATGGCCACAGGTTGGCATATATGATGCCGGTTAGCTACCGGGGAGGACCACCATTGCTAGCATTTGGTTGGGTATGTCATGCATTTGTATATATATATATATATATATGTATTCACGACATACAATTATATGAGCATACCATGCATATTTAAGTAGTAGAGGGACCAAATGTCAGCCATGGAGATTATTCTCTATTACTCTCTTATAGTAGATATTTATGATTCTACTTTCCGCTTTACATACTAGTACATTTTTATTCGTACTAACGTCCCTTTGCCTGGGGACGATGCTTTTTGTTTTGTGCGAGCAGGTACAGGCAGGGTCTCTAATTAATCCACCCACTAGGATTCAGGTTCAATTGTGAGTTAATAAGCTCTATCGTATCATGGGGTTATCATAGGATGTTTACTTTTGTTGTACAATTTGGGTATAGTCGGGGCCTTGTCCCGACAGTGCTTATGTCACTTATAGAGGCTATTATGGACATAATATTCTGGGTTTTCTTTTTGTATGTTTCAGCCTCCAGCCAATAGTCTTGGCATGTATATATATATGTGTGTGTAAGTAGGTATGTCTTCGGGTGTGGCCTCATCGGCTAGATAGTACATCTTTATTTTTTTCAGTTTGTCTACCATTGTTTGTATGGCTTATTCTCATTCAGATCATGACCTCAGGGTCCATGCTTCACTTTTTAGAGGTTGTGCTGCCCAATAATTTTGTCTCACAGTTTGGTTTAGCTAGTATGTTTTAGTGGGTAACTCGATCTTATAGGGTATCGAGTGCCAGTTACTCCCCCTATTTTGGGGTGTGACAAACATAGTATCAAAGTAGGCCGTATCCCGAGGGGGTCCACAAGCCGTGTCTAGTAGAGTCTTGTTTATGGGTGTGTTGTGCACCACACTTATAACAAGAGGCTACAGGGCATTTAGGAATGGTTACATTTCATTAAACTGATAGATCGTGCTATAGTGCAAAAGTATAAGAATATTTAAAATCTAAATCGTGCTTTATGTTTTTTATCTAACAAGCTACGCTCATTCCGGATATGGAAGATCAACAGATAGGTATGGATCCAACGGAAGGTACTAGCTGTTCCCCACCGGGTTAAAGGGATAGATTTCCCTCCGAGGCACATGGTGAATCTCCAGTACCCCTAGTACCAGCCTCCCCGGCACATGCTAAAGCCCGAGAAGATGCAGTACCCCTAGCCTCACCAGTTCCTTTGGTACATGAGGAAGCTAGGGACACAAAACCTCCAGTACCTATTGTTCTTCTACCAGAGACTGGGGAGCAGGCGATGATAGAGGCAATTCAGTTGCTGACTAGGAGGGTTTTTATTCATGAGCAACAACTGGAGTCAAGATTAGATACACAGAGAGACCGATCCGAAAGTTCGAAGGTACGAGAGTTTCTTCATTTGGCACCTCAGTTATTTACATGATCTAGTATTACTGAGGATCCCCAGGACTTTATAGACCATATATATAATGTATTGAGGGTGATGCATGCCTTCATCACAGAGGCAGTAGAGTTGGCTTCTTTTCGGTTACTTGATGGAGCCATCCTTTGGTATAAGGCATGGGAGAGATCTAGAGGACCTGATACTCCACGAGCAGAGTGATAGGACTTCTCTGAGGCCTTCCCTGCCCACTATTTTCCACGGGAAGTTTGAGAGGCCCGTCTTGATCAGTTTATCAATCTGAAGCAAGGAACCGTGAGTGTAAGGAATTATAGCCATAAGTTTATTTTTTTCGCAATATATGCACCAGATAGTGTACGTACAATGAGATCCAGAGTTCATCTTTATGTTGATGGTTTGGCAGATCATTTGATAAGAGATTGTAGGGTATCATCCGTATCAGATGCTGTAGATATTTCCTGCATATATGCTTTCGCTCAGACTACAGAGGACCTTTCTAAACGGATTCGTGATACCTGCAGGGATATGAAGGAGCAGAGTAAGAGGGCCCATACTAAGGGGTCTTATAGGGATCCACACAGTGATTTTAGGCCCCCGTTCCATTGATATCCACCTCGGCTAGCGGGTAGTGTCTTACCATAGGTGCAGGGACCACAGTTTGATCGTTATAGTCAGTCAGAACCAGGTAAGAGCTTAGGCCAGTCTGAAGGTCATTGACAGGATCGTTCCGTATAGATAAGACATCCCACTTCTCATTGTACACAGTGCGGTAAGCCACACACTGGGCAGTGTAGACAGGGTTCAGGTGCATTTATCATTGTGGGCAAACATGACATTTTATTATTCGGTGCCTGAGGTTGAGCAAAGGTGATCTAGCTTAGCCTTCAGGATCCACAACAATATCTTCACCCTCAGTTCGTGCTCTACGACCCGGACCACAGTCTACTCAGGGTCATGGTCGAGGGAAAGGTGAAGGAGATACAAGTTTGAGTGGTGGTCAGAACCGCTTTTATGCAATCACAGGACGACAGGATTCAAAGGCATCCCTTGATGTTGTTATAGGTATATTGATGATATCTTCTCAAGTTGTTTAGGCATTGATAGACCCTGGATTTACATTTTCATATATTAATCCAATTATTGCTAGTAAGATTTACATGAAATCTGAGTTGTTGCCACAACCAGTTGAGGTGTCTACACCGGTTGGTGATTCTATTTTAGCTAGTCGTGTCTATTGGGGTTGTACAGTATTAATTCATGATTGTCCAACCTCCGCTGATTTAGTTGAGTTGATTATGCTTGATTTTGATGTTATCATGGGTATGGATTGGTTGGCAGCTTGCTATGCTAAAATTGATTGTCGTGCAAAGATAGTCAGATTTTACTTTCCAAGTGAGTTTGTCCTTGAGTGGAAGGGTAATGCAGCCACACTTAAGGGTAAGTTTATTTCATACCTTAGGGCTCAAAAGTTGATTGTTAAAGGTTGTATATACCATATGGTTCATGTACATGATATTGATAAGGAGCCCATGACTCTTCAGTCAATTCCTATCGTGAATGAATTTCCAATGGTATTCCCTGATGATCTTCCAGGAATTCCCCCAAAAAGGGAAATTGATTTCTCTATAGACTTGCTTCCTGATACGCAACCTATATAGATTCCTCCCTATAGAATGGCACCTGAAGAACACAGATAAATAAAGGAACAACTAAAGGACTTGCTCGATAAAGGCTTTATCAGGCCAAGTACTTCCCCATGGGGTGCCCCAGTTCTCTTTGTTTGAAAGAGAGATGGATCCTTGCGGATGTGTATTGACTATAGACAACTAAATAAAGTCACTATGAAGAATAAATATCATGTTCCATGGATTGATGGCTTATTCGATCAGTTACAAGGTGCCAAATGTTTTTCTAAGATTGACTTGTGGTCTGGTTACCATCAGCTGCGAGTTAGGAAAGTTGATATCCCAAAAACAACATTTAGGATGAGGTATGGCCATTTTTAATTCCTTGTCATGTCTTTCGGGCTTACAAATGCCCCAACAGCCTTTATGGATCTTATGAATCGGGTCTTCAAACCATTCTTGGATGAATTTTTTATTGTGTTTATTGATGAAATTCCTATATCTTCGTGGTTGGAAGCTGAGAATGCAGACCACTTGTGAGCTGTATTGCAGACTCTCAAAGATTGCAGGTTATATGTTAAATTCTCTAAATGTGATTTTTGGCTAACTTCAGTTGCTTTTCTTGGTCATTTTATTACAAGTGAGGGTATTAAGGTTTATGGAAAAAAGATTGAAGCAATGATGACTTGGCCGAGGCCCTTGAATCCAACATAGGTTCGCAACTTTTTAGGCTTGGCGGGGTATTATCGAAGGTTTGTTGAGGGATTATTTTCTATCTCTGCACCACTGAAAAAACTGACACATAAGGAAACTAATTTTCAGTGGACCGAGGCATGCGAACAAAGATTTAAAGAACTAAATAAAGGCTTACCGCTGCACCTATCCTTACTCTTCCAGATGGTAATGAGGGCTATGTTGTTTATTGTGATGCCTCAAGAATTGGCCTAGGTTGTGTTTTTATTCAGCATGGTAAGGTTATTGCATACGCCTCTAGACAGTTGCGGAATCATGAGCAGAATTATCCTACGCACGATCTTGAGTTGGTTGCAATTGTCTTTGCCCTAAAAATTTGGCGGCATTATCTATATGGTGTTCATATAGATATTTTCACCGATCATCAGAACCTTCAGTACTTACTTAAGCAGAGGGAGTTGAACCTATGACAAAGGAGATGGCTTAAATTATTAAAGGACTACGATGTTGACATTTTATATCATCCCGGCAAAGCTAATGTTAATGCTGATGCGCTCAGCTGGAAGTCCCTTGGGCAGTCTAAGTTATGTTGAAGCTAATAAGGCTAGAATTACAAAAGACGTCTGCCAACTAGTTAATTTGCAAGTACGCTTGGTAGATGCAGGAGGCGGAGGTGTTGTCATTAAGAATATGGGAGAATCTTCCTTTGTGATTGAAGTAAAAAGGCGGCAACATGAAGATCCTGAGCTTAGGAAATTGAGAGAAAAGATTCCGCAGCAGCAACACCCCTTATTTGATCTAACTGGAGATAGAGTCCTTAGATACAAGGGTCGCTTATGTATACCGACAGTTGGAGAGCTCCATACAAATATTCTTTCAGGAGCCCATTGTTATAGATATGCATGTCACCCTGGAACGACGAAGATGTATCAGGACCTTCGACAAATCTATTGGTGTAATGGCATGAAAAAAGATATTGCAGAGATGGTAGCTGAATGTCCCAACTGTTAACAATTTAAAGCAGAGCATCAAAGGCCTGGAGGCCTACCCAATATATTAATCTTCCGTTATGGAAACGGGATATGATAAATATGGACTTCATCACTGGTTTGCGTTGCACTCCACGAAAATTTTATTCCATTTGGGTAATTATCGATAGGCTGACAAAATATACTCATTTCCTGCCAGTTATGATGACATATTCAGCTAAAGATTATGCTAGCCTTTACATTCAGGAGATTGTTCGCCTACATGGAGTTCCATTATCTATTATCTTAGATCGAGGAGCTCAATTTATAGCACATTTTTGGAGATCATTTCAGAAGGGTCTAGGCACTTAGGTAAATCTTAGCACCACTTTTCATCCACAAACTGATGGACATGCAGAATGTACTATTCAGACGGTTGAGGGTATGTTACGTTATTGTGTGCTGGATTTTAAAGGAAGTTGGGATTAACATCTACCTCTTATTGAGTTTGCTTATAATAACAACTTTCAAGCTAGTATTCAGATGGCCCCTTATGAAGCACTATACAGGCGAAAATGTAGGTACCCAATTGGTTGGTTTGAGCTCGAGGAAGCAGATTTTCTAGGTCCCAACCTAGTCCAACAAGGGATTGAAAAGGTTAAGCTTATTAGAGATCGGCTTCATACATCAGAGTGTCGATAGAAGTCTTATGCAGATGTTCACCGACGGAACTTACAGTTTGATGTAGAAGATTCGGTTTTCCTAAAAGTATCACCTATGAAGGGCATCGAGCGATTCAGAAAGAAAGGGAAACTCAGTCCTAGGTACGTTGGACCGTATAAGATTATTCAGAAAATTGGTATGGTGGCATACGAGCTTGATTTGCCTTCAGAATTGGAAGCACTTCATCCTGTATTTCATGTTTCTATGTTGCGGAAGTGCATTGGAGATGCTTCATGTATTATGCCCATTGAAAATATTTGTATCGCTGCGGATTTAAGGAAGCTTCGAACTAAAGATGTAGCTTCTGTGAAAGTGTTATGGAGAAATAACAACGTTGAGGAAATGACTTGGGAAGCGGAAGAGGAAATGAGGAAGGAGTACCCCCAACTATTTACGACTTAAGGTGAGTCATGTTTCGATAATTGGCAATTATTTCTTCACAACGACTTAGTTAGATTTTAAGTAGCTTGCAGGTGAAATTTATATGTCTTCTTACGAGATAGCTATGTAAAGCTTAGTAGTTAAAATTTTCAGAATTTAACTTCAGGTTTGCGACTGTAACAAATATAGACTAGCAAATAAAGTCCTATGAGAAAAAAAGAAAAACACAACCAAGGAATTGTCTAGATCCATTCGCAGGAGAATGTTCACAAGGAGGGGTGGGAGAATGTAAGATCCCGTACTTTTTCTCTAATCGTGCATAATATACGTGGTGTAGTATGGCATGGTTATATGAGGTGTATATGACTTTGTATCATACATTGGATTTTAAGATTGAAAATAGGTGGCAATATCAAGGAAGAAAACTAAAGTTTTAGGTCAAAGGGACCCCTCAAATAAAGTTCATGATTCAAGAAATGGCTCGGGTAGAACTT
>JAJOOO010008701.1:0-15987 GCA_029582685.1 Solanum piurae
TTTTAATAATCTAAATATAAATAAATACTTAGTTCAAAGCTATCTTTTTATTGTTTTTATTTTATTTCAATTTAAATTCCCCCATTTTTATATAACGACTATTGAGTTAAATATGTGCTATTGACAATATTCTTCCATATTCTCTGTGGGATCGACCCCGACTCATAGTTGGGTAAATATATTGCATACGATCGTTTATATTTCTTTTCAAGAAGTATATTTGAACGTTATCAACTCCCACACTGAAAAGAGATGTCTTTACTTACCAAGGAAAGGACCTTAACTTCTAGCTTAGGTGGATCCACTATCTATGTCACTTAAGACAACCTACGGGGGCACGTAGTTAGGGAAAAAGAGATTTCTACAAGAGACCCGACCTCTACTAATTGGAGAACCTCCATCTCAATATCCTCTTGGGGCTAAGTAAAATTCCAATAGAATTATTAATTAACATAAGCATATCATCATCCATGGAAAAGAACAATTAAGTTACTAATCCAAGCTAAAAACAACATAGAATAAGTCCTTAAATCTTGAATAGTGTATGAGATAGAAAACCTTTCACTAAATCATGATCCCTATGTGAGAAAAACTAACTAATTTAAAGAAATTGAATTGGAAAATATTTGAGACTCAATGGGTGAATGGAACCCATTGATGAAATCACTACATAGCTTAATCTCAAAGCCCTATGAAATTGCTGAAGAAACGAGACTCGAACTTGAAGAACCCAAGAATCCCTTGTGAGCCTTGGAGAGGAAACCTTTGAGGGGAACTTTGGATTTTTTTGGAGAATGGGTAGATTTAGGGGTAAAATTAGTTATAGCGGTTGATTTATAGGAAAAATAATGAAGCATAGGAATTGAGTGCGTAGGAAAAGAACAAAATGCCCTTTTAAAATAATAGTTGGGTGACCTTATGGTTGCGACTTCTACGAGCCGTATTGGTCAACTATAGATCAAGTACTGGAGCCTAAAATCTATGGCATATCCTACGAGGTATTTCTACGAAGCATCAAAATTTCTACGGTCCCTAGACCTCTTCTATAGATCTCAAATTTCACAAAGTTTGGGACCTCTTCTACTGGATCTTGCTATGATCCGTAGAACCAACTACAACTTGTCATTTCCCTCCGTAAAAGGTCCTAAATCAATTCTCTTAATAAACCCAATAGATCAGTCGTACGACCCACCAATATACCTAGGACTAATCTTCTCAAATCGCAGGTCCAGCATCATAGACTATTTTTCAAACTCAACTTTTGGTTCTACAGTTAACTTCCTATGATCTGTAGATTGGACACGTGGAACAATGCCTCAACCATTTTCTCCAACTTTTCTTTCCAACTCGACTTTTGAACTTTCAGGGTATTACAGAATGGAAATAGTGATGGTATTTGGGCAGATGTCAACTTGTATGATAAAGATAAAGATTAGGAAGGAAGTGAATGTGAGAACGGAAAATATGAAGCATTTCATGACCTAAGCAAAACAAGGAGACAAATCACCATCCTGGAAAATTCTCAGATCGAGGAGTTCCAAGCTAAGATTCTTGATAATGTTGAAGGATACGATATGATGTTGCATGAGATGAGGAGTGATTTTTCTTCATTGAAAATTATGGATACTTCTCATTCATAATCGATTAAGCTACTTGAACAGAAAATGAGCTAGCTTGCCGATATTGTGTGTTCATGTTCAGAACAAGCATTGACTCATCATGTAGTTGTTGATTCAAAGAGTCACACCCAAGTCTCATCTATGGTATCTTAGAATGGAAACGTTCTGCGCAATGAGCCATTGAATAACAAACATGGTGACAAGAAGGTGGCTGCCGATCATGAACCACCTAACCAAGAGGTTGAACCACAAGTGGATGATGTTCAAAATGATCAAAAAGCAAATGATAGAGATGGTCATGCGATGGCTCAAACTATTTAAAGGACATAAAATAAGTCCTTCTTTTCTCAAAGATAGAGAAATAAAGATGATAGCACCAAATATAAAAGTTCTTGCGGGAATTCATAGATATATCGGTAAATTTACCTTTAGTGGATGTGTTTCTTGAAATGCCCGGTTATGCAAAATTTAAGAAGGATCTAGTCACGAAAAAGTTCCGGGTAAATGATGAAGAATTTAATTTTAATATTTGCAAGTCCATGAAGAATCCAAGTGACATGCACGTGTTCTCTCATTTAGACCAATTTGATAAAACTTTGCCAAGTATTGGTGAAGCGGCTTATAGTGGAGAATCATTTGCTGTGATCTTGCTCATGTATGATGAAGAAGAGATAAGTTAATATGAAGAGGTATTTTCTGCCCTTATAGGAGTGAGTTATTTCACATCTAATCCAAAGAAATTAGACATTGATTTGTCCAATCGAGAAGCACCACCAGCTAAGCCATCCCTAATAGAACCTCCAAAATTTGAGTTGAAAGTGCTTACTCCACATCTTCTGTATATTTTCTTGGGGGTTGAATACATTGTCGGTAATAATTGCAAAATATTTAGAAGAATGGAAAGTGAACGCATGGATCAACATTTTGATGAAACACATTAGAGCTTTGGGTTTGTCTATTGTAGATATATTGGGAATTTCTCAGGGAGTTTGTAATCATAAAATTAATTTGGCCGAGGGTTGTAAACAAATCATAGAGCATCAAAGGAGGTTAAATCCTCCAACGAAAAAAGTGGTGAAGAAATAAATCATGAAGTGGCGAGATGCATGTAACACCTTGGACTTTGGAAAAGGGAGAAAATGACCTTTTAGGCTGAAGTCTGGTTTTACGGGTCCCCTCTATAGGCCGTAGAAGCTTCTATGGACCTTAGATGGAAACGTAGGAAGGGGAAAATAATTTTCTAAAATAAAGTCTCAGTACCAGGATGGTCCGCCAGCCTATGTACGAGTTGGAGATAGGGCTCGTAGGTAAGTACCAAATATTAGTGAAATTTTGAGGGTCAAAGTTGGCTTCTACGGTTGGTGTCTACGGACCGTAGGAAGACCTATGGATTGTAGAAGTGTTCCGTCAAAAGATAGGTGATTTCATGATCCCAGTACTCTACCTATGGTTGACCAGTACAGACCATAGAAAGGCGTACGATCCGTAGGCTAGAACCGTAGGTCGAGTCCGGTAGTTATTTTAATGGCTTTTGAATCTTTTCGATAATTGTTTTAATCCAATATTACATAATTTTACCTTATAACCTAGGCCCTATATAATGATTTTAAGCTTCATATTTCCCCTTTTAAATTCATTCATATATTTCTCTAAAATCTATCCAAATATATTATTTCAACCCCCCCCCCCCTCCAATCGTAAAGAAGAAAAAAAAGCTAGGGTTCATTCAAGGAAATCAATTCACAATCCATCTTGGGATTTTGGAAGGAAGGTATGTGGGTATTCACCCAAGGTTTACAAATTTCTCAATTCAATTTCAATTTCAATTTTGTAAGTTAGGGTTTCAATCAAATATTTATGGGTTTTTATTCATTTGTGATTAATTATTGTGAAATAAGTCTTCTAATGGATGATTCAATGTGAGTACATGACACTTAGTTTAAATTATGTTGACCCATGCCTAAATTATGATTTTTCAACTATGAACCTTTGATGAACTCATGAACCTATGAATTATGAATTTATGAAGATATGCATGTTTTCATGAAGTTATTACGGAGGATTTGAGAATGCTTTGAAAGGAAAGTATCAATGTTATTGGGAAAGGTTTTCTTACATGTTATTATGATCATGATTGTGAAACCTATTTCTCATATATATAAATTCACATTGGTAAATTGTTTTCTTATCAATGTTAAATTATGTTAAGGAGCTATTCTATGTTTTGATCTTGAAAAATGTGGATTAGGATTGATCATTGCCTTTCCAATGTTAAATTGATATTTGTTCTTTATCCCTTCTTTTAGGATTTAAACATAGCACCGAGAGGGCTTTGAGGTGAATGCTAAAAAAGGATAGTCTGTAGTAGCAACCTCTACTCCCAAACTACCTACCCTTGTAGGATATTGTAACACCCCAGATTCGAGAAAGAACAAAATTGCATATTTTCAGAAGTTGCAGGTTCCACCGATGGAGGTCACCTAAGGACCGTAGGTGTGGTCTGTGGTTGGTCACCCCCAACTTCACCCAGAATTTCTAGAAAGTCATGACCTACGGCCGGACCTACGGACCGTAAGTGGGACCATGGTCTGTGGTCTAGGTCTATGGATCGTGACCCTCAACACCAACTCTCTAAAGCCAAATGACAAACTGACAGGACGGGCCGTTGTCAAGACCACGGTCTGTCAATGGCCTCGTAAGCTATTAAGTCATGGTCGTTTTGGTCTTTTCGCCTATGCTTTCGACATTTAAATTTGCCGGTTTACACCTAAACTACGTCGTTTTGGTCAGTTTTAGCCTAGTATTCTAGTCAAACTTTACCCTATGCGATTTATTCACAAAAAGTCATCAAAACTTAGAGCAAAAGAGGTGAAAGATTCGACCAAACCCCTAAAAAACAAGCAGGAGATTTTCTTTAGTTCCAGCCCTGAAATTGAAAGATTTCTCCATAAATTTCATCACCAGGTATGTGGGATTTCACTAGTGGATTCCTTTCATCCACTAGGTCCGTATGAATTCAGTCAAATTCTTGATTCTCTATATCTTGTTTAGACCTAGGGTTTCTAAAACCTTAGATATTTGTTGTGATTTATCTATTTTAGTGTTCTTAATCAGATTATCATGTTTTCGTGAAACGTTGCTTAGTCCTTTGTATAAAACTTAGAACCCTAGTTGGATAGATTCTCTTAGTTCACTACTATTCAGCGTACCCTCGTTGTCCTAGAACTATGTGCCCCTGTATGTTTATAAGTCCCCTCTGTCGGCATCAAATTTAGTGATCACTCCTATCATGCTTCTATACCCATGGCAAGGTTTATTGGGTCCTATCTATGAGGCATATACATCAAACTCAATGTTTAGCTCACGTGGTTTTATGTCGGTTATTAGTAGCTCCCACAGTCAGTCTGTAGTCCATTTGACCAGGTTTCAGTTTATACTTCAGTATCTAGTCTCAACATGCTTGTTCATGATTAGTACTTGGTCATTGCATTTAGCTCAGTTTTCAGTTATATTTCAGTATGTATGCTTTTGTTCAGATTATGTTATTACTCAGTTATATTTGTTCAGTTATTTTTTTATATCCTGCATGCTCAGTACATTCCAAGTACTATCGTATACTCTTCGCTACAACTTCTCAGGATGTAGGTTTAGGTATTCAGCATCCAGATCACGCATAGATCGGTTTCATATCCTTATTCAGTAGCTTTAGTGGAGATTCCTCATACTTTGAGGGCAATATACATGTTTTCTTCAGATTCAATCTTTCATTTCACTTTCAATTTTTCTAGAATTAGTTGGGGGCATGTCCCAACAACTCTAGTTAGTTAGAGGCTTTTCATACATAGTATTAGATTCAACTTTAGTTTTTAGTGATTGTTCAGTATCACTAAACTCTTAGTGCGTTAATATATTCAGATCAGTTTTGGGTATTCCCTACTTTCAGTTATCAATTGATTTAGCTTCCGCATTAGTTCATGATTTCATTTAGATATCATTCAGTATTCATATGATATGCTAGTTTCAGGGTTAGCTTGGGGTCACTCGTGATCCTAGGTCTCGTGTTACGTCAAGGGGGTAGCCTCGGGGTGTGATAAACTTGGTATCAGAACATTAGGATTAAGAGTCATAGGATATCTGAAAGCCGCACTAAGTCGAGTCTCTTTCATGGGTGTGAAATGCACCACATTTATGAGAGGGAGGCTCCGAATTATTTTAAGAAAAACTTCACTTCCTTTGCTATTCTTATCGTGCGTGAGGTATTATCCAATTTCTCCGTTCTAATCTTTTGTTATGCATTCCAGATCATGCCTCCTCATAGAGCTTACGCAAGGAATGATAATGCACGCAAAACTAACACAGTTCCGCCAGTCTTAGACCATAAGGTTACGAATGTAGAGTTTCGGAATACGATCCAACTTTTCCCTCAGAGTGTGGCCAATAACAACAATCAGCAGGCCCCAGTTCCTACTAATACTAATGTTGGATGAGCTCCAGATAGGGTTTGAGATTTTGTCTTGATGAATCCGCCTGAGTTCCTAGGGTCACAGATTTGTGAGGACCCACAAAATTTCATTGATGAAGTTAAGTAAATCTTTGGAGTGATGCAAGTGACTAGTAATGATAAGGTAGAGTTGGCATCCTACCAACTTAAGGATGTAGCTCACATTTGGTTCACTCAATGGAAAGAAAATAGGGGTGCGGATGCAGCTCCTTTGAATTGGGAAAGTTTTACTCGAGCTTTTCTGAACAGGTTTTTCCTGAGAGAGTTAAGGGAGGCTAAAGCTCATGATTTTATGAATTTGAGACAAGGTAACATGTCAGTCCAAGAGTACGAACTTAAGTTCACTCAACTATCCAGGTATGCTCCACACATGGTTGTCAATCCAAGGGCACAAATGAGTAAGTTCCTATTTGGGGTAGCCGACTTGGTGAAGACAGAGTTCAGGAATGCTATGTTGTTAGAGCATATGAATATCTCTACGCTTATGAATCATGTTCAACATGTTGAGGGAGACAAGTTTAGGAAACTGGCTAAGGAAAATAAGAAGACTAGAATAGGAAACTATGAATACTCTCAACAGAAATTGGGTGGTGGAAATCACTCACAGTTTCAGCAGAGGTCTTCAGCCCCAACACCTTCATTAGCTAGTGCCCCATCCCCCAGGTTCCGTCAGGATCAGATAGATAGGGCACCAGGATCTAAATCTTAGGGGAGTACTTCAGGTAACATGACTTTCCCAACTTGTCCAAAGTGTGGTAAGAACCATCCCGACGATTGTCTTGCAAGTAAGGTAGGGTTCTTTGGTTGTGGTCACTCTGGTTATAGGTTGAAGGATTGCCCTTTTGCTAGGCAGGGGTAAGAAGGTAACAATAATATGGCTCAATCTACAACTCCAACAGCTCTAGCAGGTAGCCCAACTCACCATGGTGCTTCATCTGGTACAGGTGGCGGTCACCGCCAGAACATATTATATGATCTCCAGGCTCGCCAGGACTAGGAAGATTCTCCTGATGTGGTCATTGGTACGTTACGAGTCTTTTATTTAGATGTTTATGCATTGTTAGATCCTGGTGCTACTCTTTCCTTTGTAACTTTCTATATAGCATTAAACATCAGTGTCAGTCTAGAAACTCTTTCAGAACCCTTCTCAGTCTCTACTCTAGTTGGTGACCCAGTTATAGCTGGACGGGTATACATAAATTGCCCTGTCATAGTCTCTCAAAAAGTCACCTCAACAGACCTTGAAGAGTTAGAAATGGTAGAATTTGATATCATTCTAGGCATGGATTGGTTACATTCCCGTTATGCCTCACTCGATTGTAGAACTAGAATCATTCGGTTTTAGTTTCTGAACGAGCCAGTCTTAGAATGGAAGGGTAGTAGCTCAGTGCCCATGGGTCGATTTATCTCTTACCTTAAGGCCAGATGATGATTTCAAAAGGGTATGCCTATCATCTTGTTCGGGTTAAGTATTCAAACTCTGAAACCCCAACTCTTGAGTCAGTCCCAGTTTTAAATGAGTTTTATAGAAGATCTTCATGGAGTTCCTCCCGAATAGGAAATTGACTTCGGAATAGATCTCCTTCCAGATACCTAACCTGTTTCGATTCCTCCCTACAAAATGGCTCCAGCTGATCTTAAGGAATTGAAAGAACAGTTGAAAGACCTTCTAGATAAGGGTTTCATCAGACCTAGAATCTCTCCATGGGGTGCTCCAGTGTTGTTCGTGAAAATGAAAGATGGTTCTCTCAGAATGTGCACTGACTACCGCCAATTGAACTAAGTCACAATCAAGAATACGTATCCCATCCCAAGGATTGATGATTTTTTCGACCAACATCAGGGTGCTAGTTGTTTTTCTAAGATAGACCTCAGATCCGGCTACCATCAGCTCAGAGTCAGAGATAGTGACATCTTGAAAAGAACCTTCAGAACTCGGTATGGTCATTATGAATTTGTGGTTATGTCAGTTAGCCTAAAAAAATGCTCCTGCAACTTTCATGGACTTATTGAATAGGGCGTTTAAACAATATTTTGACTTGTTCGTTATCATATTTATTGATGATATCCTCATTTATTCTCGGAATAAGGAGGATCATGCGACTCATTTGAGAGTTGTTCTGCAAACTCTCAAGGATCACCAGTTATTCTCTAAGTTTAGCAAATGTGAATTATGGTTACAGTCAGTCGCTTTCCTTGGTCATGTGATGTCTAGCGAAGGAATCTGAGTGGATTCTCAGAAAATAGAGGTAGTGAAGAAATGGCCCAGACCCATCTCTCCAACATATATCATAAGTTTCTTGGGGTTGGCTGGTTATTACAAGAGATTTGTTGAAGGATTTTCATCAATAGCTTCCCATTGACCAAGTTGACTTAGAAAAAGGTCAAGTTTCAGTGGTTAGATGAGTGTGAGAAAAGCTTCTCAGAACTGAAGACTAGGTTGACTACAACTCTTGTCTTGACTCTACCAGAGAGTTCAGACGGTTATGTGATATATAGTGATGCATCCATGGTCGGCCTAGGTTGTGTGTTGGTGCAGCAAGGTAAGGTTATAACTTATGCTTCTTGTCACGACCCATGAGTACCCTCTAGATATGACACGGCGTACAAGACTCTGAAAAGCCTCATACAAACCTCTTGGCATATCATAACATAAGAATAGCACAATACGGAGTAAAACACATTTCATAGTCTTAATTTTTTTTTCATAAATGCTAGGTGGAAGTCTAGACTTGTCTCAATATAGCCATCTAATACAATACTTAAATCAAATAGGGACACAACCCATACAACTTAGTCTAAAAAGGAAATGTGAGAATGAACCTACTAATTAAAAGCGTCCATCCTTGAATCATGAGGACTCACAAACAAGGTAGGAGGAATGATTAAATCGAAGCTTTAGCCACAATGGGGACCACCTTGAGAACCAGACCCTACACATGGGGAAAATGTAGGAAAATATAGGTTATTACAAATATGCACCAAGTATGATAGCCATGCTTAAAAACCTTTAAAACATGCTAAAAGGGACATTTCATTTGAATGCATTCACTTTGCTAAGTGAAACCATCATTTTGAAGATAGTGGAAAAACATAAGTCATAAGCATAAGAGACATCATAAAAAGACATAGACTTTACAAGGTAGACAATAATCATAACTAGTGAGCATAAGAGATAACCTCATAGACATAGACATAATCAATGCAATCTAGTTAACATAACATAAGAGAAACACTTCATAAGTCACGTCAAGGCAAGCTTGTGCAATGCATGAATAAGATCCCATAATCCCACCTATGCTAAGAAAGTCATTTTAGGTCCTCATTCATGTTTATCATCTTTTGATCTCATCCTTAGCTTATTTCTCATAGACAATGGAACATTCACTTCTAGTCAATCATATCAAGGAAAACAACTTATCGAAACAATCCAAGTTAAGCATACATCACTACAAGTAGTCCTCACATCAATCATACTTAACATATAGTCATAAGCATATTCATTACATAAATCATCATAACATAAGAGGAACATACCATAACTACCCTCAAAGCATACTTGTGCAATGCATGAATAAGATCCCATAATCTCACCCATAGTAAGTAAATCTTCTTGAGTAGCCGTAGTTCATACTAGACTTGACCTTGGGGGATTTAGCCTTAACCGACATAGACCATTTGAGCTTAACATGGAATCCGGTGTTACCCACACCGAAAAGAGTTGTCCTACTTGCCTAAGGTAGAACCATTAATTTAGGTTAGGTGGATCCAATAGCTAAATAACCTACGGGGGCACATAGTTATGGGACAAGGAGATTGTTACTAGATACCCGGGCTCAACTCATGTGAGGGCATCCATCTCAAGAGATTGCTCCGAGAAACCTGGGCTCAACTCTCGTGAGGGTTCCCATCTCATATCAATATCCACTTAGTGCTAAGCATAATTTCCACGGAATAGCTTATTAAATCATAACTTGCTTCATGTATTATGGAAAGATGTACTTGAAAATCAATCGAAAATAATTCATTAGAATAGCTCTTAGATCAGGCATGAGAATAACCTTTCACCATCCATGTCTTCATTTAGATTCAATAGGTGAGAAAGCCTTTCAACCTTAGATTCATCATTATGTGAGAAAACATTTCACATCATGTTCATTATGTATTCATGAGAATAGCCTTTCAATCAACACAACAACATTATCATAATCATGGACACTTCATTCTCAAAGTGTTCTTAAAGCACACACATAAATCTCACAATCATGCATAATTCTCATACTTTACCCCTCAAAGATCAAAGATCATATTCAATCAACACATATAGAATTACTACATTAGACATGGAAAATAACACGATTCAAATAACTCAATTACTAAAATCATAATCTCATAATATCCTTCTTCTATCAACAACACAAATCACAAGATCATAATTTGGAAATAAGGAGATTTCATGAATTCTTGGGAGATTTCATGGATTCTTGGGAGATTTCATCATCAAAATCATAATATAAAGTAATTAAATCATTAGAATTGGTTTTGAAAGGAATCCATGACTAGGAGTCAAACCCTAGCTTTTGGGGAAATTTCTATCTTTGAAATTGTGTTTGGAAGGGACTCCATGGATGAAGGCTATCCATGGATGAAGGACTACCATACCTTAGCTATGAATCCCAATGAAATTGGTGTGAAAACTTTGCTTCTTGAACCCTAGCTCCACCTTCTTCCTTCTTCTTCTTCCTTGAAGTTCTAGAGAGAGAATTTTTTAGAGGAGGAACTTTGGGATATTTTGGGGTTTTGAAAATAATTACTTAATTGGGGTGGTTAAAGGGTTAAAATAGTTTATATAGGTGCACTAAGACCATACGAAATGACCCCACTCAAAACTAACTTTTTTAGGAATTTTCCCTTTTACCCTTAACTAGGCAGCCTAGTGCCAGGCACTAAGGCCACCTTCATGAGCCGTCAATGTGCCCGTGGTACCTTGACCAGTAACTATGGCTCCTTAAATTAACCCCCACATGGTGAAGTCAAGACCACAACACTCCCACAAGCCGTCAAGGCCTTCACGAGCCGTGAAGTGGCTCATGTGGAGGAGGACAACTTGGGCAACCTTGGGGGCCTTACTGCCTCACCTCCACGAGTGGCACCATGGGTCATGGTGGCAACCATGGGTCGTGAAGACCCTCGTGGCAGTGTGGACACTGCCCTGGCAAGCTTGGGCAGCCTTGGCCCTTTCCTATTTTCCCTTGACGTTAACCCTCATGTTTAGCTCTAGTTTAGCTTACTAGTTTCTGGGGTCTTACAATATCTCCCCCTTGGCAACATTCATTCCTGAATGATGATCTAGACCGCTTACGGAAGTTAAGAATCAAGACTAGCAGCGCATCATGCATGAAACATAAAAATATTGCACAATTCAAAAGAGGAAACATCAACACTATCTCAAAACAAAATCAATGCATCACAAGGAGGTAGGAACTACATCTATGAACCCATCATGCATGAAAATTCATCGTTTCACATGTTCATAGGAGGAACTACCTTCTCAAAGCTTTAAAGCATGCTTGACACAATCCATGAAACCATTAGGCCAACTACTCAAGAAAAGCATATACATATAAGGCATGTTCATCAATTCATCTCATGAAGTGAAATAGGCAACTCATACTAAATGCACAACAACATGAGGAACAAGTAATCATATAATTCATTTTCTTTCTAAACATGAATTTCTCAAGAACATGCATAACATAAGGAAATCATGAAAACACATAAAACACTAATGACTCTAAAACATAAAACAAGTCAAGAGGAACTCTTTGTCTCAAGCTAGAGTAGGAGTAGAATAAAAAGATGAGGATATCGGGACACTCCACAACCTTTTTATCTAAGCACACCATATCCCCTTGGGAGGAAGCCCCTACTAATTCCTCAAGTACCACTTCTTTCAAGAAATCCCAACCGACATAACCAAAAACTCATAATAACCATATCGAGTTCTAAAATCAATAGAGGTCTAACAACAATGCATCCAAATCCTACCAAGGATAACATCAAGGTCTAACAAGTAGCATCGGGATCTAATAAAACCTTTACATCTATAGGGAAACTATCAACATAACGATGTCTTCATTCGGAGAGCCTTCTTGGTCCTTTCTAGACCGGAGTGCATAGAAGCGACCGTGGTTTGGAGCATTGGGATCCAGACCATTAAGAGAAGTTTTTTTGGCCTCTCTCCCTTTATCCATGAGCGTCGGACAATATCTCATCTTGTGACCACTCTTTCCACACCCAAAGCACCCATCCATGCCGTCTAGGCACTTAACCGCATGTTCCTTCCCACATTTGGCACATGTAGATCTTTCAAAAAGAGAACCGCCTCCATTTCCTCCTTGAGGTTTAGGGTTAGACGCCATATCCTTGTTGACCCTTGGGGAAGCATTTGAGGAACCTTGGTTGGAGAACCTTTTGTTTGAACCTTGGTTGACCTTGTTCATCGGACCTAGCATTGGAGAAGTTCCTATTACCGGTCCTAGCTCTCTTTGCCTCCCTATTCTTCTCCTTAATCTTTAATTTCTCAATTTGTTTGGCATGCACCATAAGACGTGATATATCCATATCATGATGGAGCATTGCCGAATGACATTCTTTTACTACCAAGTCAGACACACCCATCAAAAACCTACTCATCTCATCCCTGGAATCCCCCACCATAGATTGAGCATACTTGAATAGTCCGGTAAATTTCAAGGCATAATCCTTAACACTCATGCTACCTTGCCTAATGTTAATGAATTATTCCACCTTAGCTTCCCTCAACTCTCGGGGAAAGAACCTATTAAGAAACGCAGATTTAAACACTTCCCACTCTATGGGACACACTTCTACCGGCCTATTATTCTTCCATTGATTATGCCATACTTGAGCAACACTTTTTGGTTGGTAAGTGGCCAACTCCGCTTTTTCTACCGATTTCACCCCTATAATAGCAAGTATTTTAGAAACCTCTTCCATAAATTCTTGAGGGTCCTCTTCCACTTTGGAGCCATGAAACTCGAGAGGGTTCATTCTAGCAAAATCCCTAACCCTTGAAGCAGCCGAATTTACATGAGTCACAACATCTCTATTGGCCTGAGCTGTTAACGCTTGAGCTTGAGTAGTCAAATCTTGGACCAACATTTAAAAAGCCAACCTAACCTATACATTCGACATATCCTAAGGATTTATCGGAGCTGGATTAGCTTGACGAGCTTGATTAGCTTGAGAAGCTTCTTCATAAACATTGTTGCCCTCCATTATTCTAGTGTTAGCCCTTCGTGTATTCATATCCTGAAGACATAAGGGAAAGATTAGTAGAGAGACTTTATAGAGTTAAATTCTATGGTACGACTTAAGAGTAATGAAACTGTAGCTTCCTAAACATCTTATAGCCTCTCATTCATAAATGTGGTACGGTTCACATTATGAATAAGACTCTACTAGATGTGGCTTATGAGACATCATCCTAGAATCATTCTAAACCTTGTGCTTTGATACGAAGTTTGTCATGAACCAGGAGTACCCCCTAGATGTGACACAGCGTACAAGACTTCGAAAAGCGTCATACGATCCTCTTAGCATATCATAACATAAGAATCGAACAATACGGAGTAAAACCAAATTTCACAGTCTTAAAAAGTTTTTCATAAACGCAAATGGGAAGTTTAGACTTATCTCAATATAGCCATCTAATACAATACTTGAATCAAATAGGGACACAGCCCATACAACTTAGTCCAAAAAGGAAATGCGGGAATAAAAATACTAAGTAAAAGAGTCCATCCTCGAATCATGAGGACTCACCAACAAGCCAGGAGGAATGATCAAATAAAAAATTTAGCCACAATGGGGACCACCTTGAGAACCGAGCCCTACACTTGCGGAAGATGTAGAAAAATATGGGTTAGTACAAAAATGCACTAAGTATGATAGCCATGCATAAAAACCTTGAAAACATGCTAAAAGGGACATTTCATTTGAATGGATGCACTTTGCTAAATTAAACCATCATTTTGAAGATAGTGGAAAAACATAAGTCATAAGCATAAGAGACCTCATAATAAGACATAGGCTATAACATGGTAGACCATAATCATAACTTGTGAGCATAAGAGATAACCTCATAGACATAGACATAATCAATGCAATCTAGTTAACATAACATAAGAGAAACACTTCATAAGTCACGTCAAGGCAAGCTTGTGCAATGCATGAATAAGATCTCATAATCCCACCTATGCTAAGAAAGTCACTTTAGGTCCTCATTCATGTTTATCATCTTTTGATCTCATCCTTAGCTTATTTCTCATAGACAATGGAACATTCACTTCTAGTCAATCATATCAAGGAAAACAACTTATAGAAACAATCCAAGTTAAGCATACATCACTACAAGTAGTCCTCACATCAATCATACTTAACATATAGTCATAAGCATATTCATTACATAAATCATCATAACATAAGAGGAACATACCATAACTACCCTCAAAGCATACTTGTGCAATGCATGAATAAGATCCCATAATCTCACCCATAGTAAGTAAATCTTTTTGAGTAGCCGTAGTTCATACTAGACTTGACCTTGGGGGATTTAGCCTTAACCGACATAGACCATTTGAGCTTAACATGGAATCCGGTGTTACCCACACCGAAAAGAGTTGTCCTACTTGCCTAAGGTAGAACCATTAATTTAGATTAGGTGGATCCAATAGCTAAATAACCTATGAGGGCATGATGAGTCCACATATTGGACTCATTTAGGGCTTTATTTTAATAGAAATAGTGTCAAGTGCTTATTTTATCTCAATATCTGATGAAAATGCTTAAGTTTCAGGTATTTGAAGTTTTAGTGGAAGCATGGACACTTAGGCGCAAAAAGGAACGAAATGGCTGAAAAGCACAATAAAACGAAGGCTTGAGGATCGCCGAGTTCACTTGGTGAATCGTCGAAGGGTCTCACTTCGCCTTTTGGGCAGTACTATGTTGCCCAATGACCCAGAGCACGATGATGCCGAAGGATGATGCAAGACGGCGATGAACTACACCAAAAGGCGAATCGCCTAGTTGATCGGCGATTCCGACTAATGTTACCGAACGATCCACTGCAGCACATATTTTCAAAAACTATAAATACTCGTTGAGAACTATAGCTTAAGTTTTCCAGCATTACAATTTTGAGTATCAAATTTTAGACAATATAATTTTTAGTACTTTTTACTCTCAAGTTTCGAGAGGGTTTTGGAAACTTGAAGAAATGAGTTCATTTTCCCCAAGTTGGAAGGGGGTCTTCTCTATTCTTCTTCCTTTACTTAAATCAAGGTTTAATTTCTTATACCCATTTGATTTCACTATTATTTTAGGTGTATTTTGTTATTTTTTTATATGTGGCTAAAAACCCCCATTCTTGGGGTGTGATTTAGCAAATATGTGTTGATATTATTGTTGGGTCTTGCTTGCTAATAGGTTAGATGTATTTAATGGTGATTTCACCTAGTGGTTGTGGTTTAATTTAATGGGTTTGTAGTTGCAAATACAAAGCAACCCATGTATTTTTGGCTTGCCCGAGAGGGAGGTCGCGAAACCAAGAGCATTAGATTGATGGCCTAAGGAGTGGGTCGACATGAGGTTCAACCCTAAAGGGTGAGCCCTAGTCCCATATCCTAACACTCAACTCGAGAGAGTGAGTAGGGTAAGGCGTAGGCTGGTCTTCATGCGGCAAATGGGTGTCCGAGAGGAACGCATTTGAAACGGGGTAAGTTGCCCGAGAGGGAACTTATATCCATCTAAAGCTTAGCCTAGTCACTATTATCTTGCAAATTT
>JAJOOO010008702.1:0-14476 GCA_029582685.1 Solanum piurae
TCAACTCAGCTTCACCAACCTCAAACCAGCCTATCGGAGATCTAAATCTTCACCTATAAAGTCCCTCATAAGAAGCAATATGGATATTAGAGTGATAACTGTTATTGTAAGGAAACTCTATAAGAGGTTAGTGATCATTCCAATTACCTTTGAAATCCATGATACATTCTCTCAATATATCCTCTTGGTCTGAATCATGCGCTATGATTGACCATCCATCTGAGGATGAAAAGTAATACTAATGTTTACCTTCGAACCCAAACCTTTCTGAAATGACTTCCAAATTTGAGTGGTGAATTGCACACCCCTATCAGAAATGATTGACAAATGGACTCCATGAAGTTGACTATTTCATAGGTGTATAAACTGGCATAATCTTCTACTACATTTGTAGTCTTTACCGGCAATAAATGGGCTGATTTAGTCATCTTATGTATAGTCACCCAAATTGAATCATGTTGCATATGAGATTGCGACAAGCCAGTAATGAAGTCTATGTTAATAATCTCAAACTTCCATTCTGGAAGGGCTATGTTCTGAGCTACACCACATAGCTTTTGGTGTTTAACCTTGACTTGCTAGCAATTTGGGCACTTAACAACAAATTTGCAATACACCTCTTCATACTATTCCACCAATAGACTTCTCTCAAGTCATGGTACATCTTTGTGGAACTCGGATGGAATGAATAACTGCAGCTATGAGCTTTTGTCATGATCCTCTCTTTGAGCTCATCGACCATAGAACAGGCAATCTACCTTTTTATCTCAACATACCATCTCCTCCTTGTTCAAAAGCCATCACTTTCTTTTTATGAATATTTGCCTTTAGTTTAAGTAACATAAGGCCTTTGTCCATCTTCTACTTCACTTCTGACACTAATAAAGATTCAGCCTCATTCATCACAACAACTGCACCTTAAGCAGAATCTAACAAACGGACTCCCAAACGTGCAAGTCTATGAACTTCCTTAGCCAAATCTTTCTTCGCTTTCTCGAAATCAGAAGTACTCCCCATGGACAACCTACTCAAGGCATCAATAATAACGTTAGCTTTACCTGGGTGATAGAGGATACTCATATCATAATCCTTGACTAACTCTAACCATCTCCTTTGTTTGAGATTGAGCTCTTTATGACTGAAAACATACTCCAGACTCTTATGGTTGGTGAAAACATCCATATGAACACCACAAAGATAGTGACGACATATCTTGAGAGCAAAAACTATTGCTACCAATTTAAGATCATGAGTCGGATTGTTCTTCTCATGAATCTTAAGTTGTCTAGAGGCACAGGATACAACCTTACTATTTTGCATCAACACACAACCATGCCCCACTCTAGATGCATCACAATAGACAACAAGACCCTCTATACCATTTGGTAGGTTCAACACTGGAGAAGTATGTAACACCCCGTAACTAGAAAGAACTAGAATTAGAAAGAGTCATTTTTGGAAAGAATGAAAATCTGGAAAATTTGATTAAGTAATGTTAAGTTTGAGTTTTGGGTCAACTGCAAACGACCATAACTCCTAGCTCAGGATGAGTTAGGTGTGCTTCCAGATACCGTAGGAAAGATCTTGGAATTATATTTCCAACGCTGCTGAGTTTGTGCGATTCTGAGTTTGTATGAGTGAGATATGCCCATTTGAAGTTGGGTTGTCCAAATAAGGAAAGTCTAAACCGGATTTTGGAAGGGTATTTTAGTCTTTTCCTTTCCCAAATATTTTAATTCGTTTTTAGGATTTTATTTGGGGTCTAATCAGAATTAGATCAATTTAGAAAAGTTGAAGTTCACGCTAGGGCTTGGAGAAAAGAGGAGAAAGGAGAAGAAAAGTCAAGATTCGTCAAGAACGTTCAAGTTTGGTTGTGGATTTCGCCAAGGATTCCATCCTACGAGGTATGTGAGATCACATAGTGTTGGGTTAGTTCACCCACGCGCCAATAATGATTCAATTCAGCAAATTTTATTTAATTTGAAAGTAAATCCTATGATTTCTTGATGAAATTCGTTTGAATTCTTGCGGGTTTATGTTGTTGAAGTTTCTTGAGTTTGATTCATGTTTTGGGTGTGATTTCGAGTTGAATCTTGTATATATTGAGGGTATAATCGATTCTAAATGTTTGGGGAAAGAACTAAGTTGAAATAGGGGGTTTATAGTTGAAAACTGAAGGAGAAAAGTCGGAGTGTACCTGGGCAGAGGCCTGGGGCACCGCCCCTCTCAGAGCCCCAAGAAGGGGCCTCAGTTGTTTGGGCTCTGGGGTGCCGCGCCAACCAGCGTGCCCCAACCCAGTCCCAAAAGTTTAAGGGCTGGCACCCCACACCTCTGAGAGTGCCAGGGACGCCAGTTCGTCCACCTTTTCCCCCATCTTTCCGTACTAGTTCCTTAGCAAGCGTACCTATGTTTTCTAGTTGATTCCAACACCCTAAGGTACGTCTAAACATCATGAAATCATCAATAAACATGAGATCATGAACCTTGAATCCATAATCCAATTCAAAAAAGTTAAGATCAAAGTCAAGGGAAGTAAGAGTCAAGTCAAGAAAAGTTCTTAGAGTTTTCCAAATGTTTTAACTTTGTTTTAAGACTTAAAGTTCAAGTTGAGTAAAGAGTAAGGAGTAAGGATTGAAGTTCATTTCTTCAAGAGTATATGGGGACTATGTATTCCCAAAGAGTTTAAAATGTTTTCACATTTAAACAAGTAAGGAAACCTTTATTTCCAAAGAGCCTTTGAGCTAGTTTTCATAAAAGAGTAAACGCTTTCACAATTAAGCAAGAGAGGAAACTTTGATTTCCAAGATAGACTTTGAGCTAATATTTTGAGCAATTATCTCAAATCACAGAAAGAAGTATGTTTTTAAACATAAGAGCTAGTATCATATTCTGGGAGTAGTATTGAGCACGATATGGGGGAGAGTTCAGCCAATTCCCAGCCCCCATAAACTATGTAGCCATCATGGGTAGAAAAGGGTCATACTTTTTAGATGATTCCTTAGTGCTTTTTAGCATACACTAGTGGATCCACTTAGTAGTTCAGGTTTTATACCCTCGTCAAGGTATAGGACGGCCCTGGCAGCGTGAGGCAAATGATGTATCATCACAATAGCTCTTACATGATGGTTGTCGGTAAGAGAAACTCCCACAGAAGTAATTGTATTCTTATATACACAGTTTATTTGTATTTTTACATACATTTCAGAGTTATATTGTATCTTTGCATTCACACAGAATTGACATCCATGTTTTAAAAGCTTTTTTTTTATATTGCACTTGTTTTATACTGCTTTTTATTGAAATGAGTCAGTTAAGTTGAGTTGAGTCGAGCCAGGTAAGTTCTTCAGTTCCTTTCAAGCTTATGTCTTGGTTTAGAATTCCCCTTACATACTCATACATTCAATGTACTGATGCAATTTGGCCTACATCTTTTAATGATGCAGATACAGATACAGGTAACCAGGATCAACATCCAGTGCATCGTTGATTCTAGTTGAGCTCCAGACTTGTTGGTGAGCCTCCTTGCTTCCGGAGGATCCATTTTATTGGTAATTTTAGTTTCATAAGGATGTCGTGGGTCTTGTCCCGACATCCATATCAGTTGTTTAGAGGCTTCATAGACAGTCAGATGTTAATTCTTGAGTTTTCTATTTCCTGTTTTTAATGGTTGAGACTTGAGTTGCCATTTTGGCTAAGTTTAATATTTCTTAAAGACATTTGCATGATTTATCCTTTGAGACTATTTCTTGTATTTAAGTCTTCTGCTCAGTAAGTAAGTCAAGCCAAGGGTTCGCTTGGGGCTAGCAATAGTTCTTGAGTGTCAGTCCCGCCTAGGGTGTAGGCTCGAGGCGGACAAACTAGTTAACCAAGTTTTCAATTCATGAAAGCTTTTCTCACAAGCTTTAGACCATTGATACTTAGCTGTCTTCTTAGTTAACTTAGTCAACGAGGTTGAAATAGATGAAAACCCCTCGACGAACCTTCTGTAGTTACCTGCCATCTCCAAGAAACTCCTTATATCAGTTGGGGATGCTGGTCTAGGCCAATTCTGCACTGTCTCAATCTTCTGATTGTCGACTCGAATTCCTTCGCCACACATGATGTGGCCTAATAATGCCAGATATTCAAGCCACAACTCACACTTAGAAAACTTGGCATATAACTCTCGATCTTTGAGAGTTTGGAGGACTATTGTGAGGTGACTGACATAATCCTCCTCATTCCTTGAGTAGATCAGGATGTCATCGATGAATACAATAATAAACATATTTAGACATTGCTTAAATACTCTGTTTATGAGATCCATGAATGCTTCAAGAGCATTAGTCAAACAAAGTGACATAACAAAGATCTCATAATGGTCGTAACGGGTCCTAAAAGCTATCTTTTGGATGTTACTTTCTCTCACTTGATGATAGACAGATCTGAAGTCTATCTTAGAGAAGAAAGGGGCACCCTCAAATTGGTCAAAAAGATCATCAATTCTCGGAAGTAGATAATTATTCTTAATGGTAACTACCTCAACTGGAGGTAAACGATACACATCCTAAGGAACCCTCTTTCTTTCTCACAAATAAGACTAGAGTGCCCCGACGTGAGACACTTGGTTAGATGAAACCCTTATCAATGAGATTTTTCAACTGCTCTTTTAACTCAGCTAGAGCTATTCTATATGGAGGAATAGAGATGAGTTGAGTATCTGTAAGGACATCTCTTCCGAAGTCTATTTCATTTTTAGTAGGGACTTCAGAAAGATTGTCTGAAAGGCCTCTAGAAACTCACTCATAATTGGAACTGACTGAATAGGCGATGTCTCAACACTAGAGTCATTAATTCATACTAAGTGATAGATGCACCCCTTAAAAACTAACTATATTGCCTTAAGGTATAAAATAAAATAACCTTTAGGCACTCTTGAATTATTCCTCCGCTCTAACACTGGCTCATTAGGAATACGAAACTTGAGTACTCGAGTTCTACAATCAACTGAGGCATAACAAGAATAAAATTAGTCCATGCCTAGAATAACATCAAAATCCACCATGTCTGATTCAACTAAATCATCTATGGTGTCTTTATGATAGACACAGATGGTACAATTTCGATAGACTCTTTTTTCTAGAATAAACTCACCAACATGTGTAGTAACACAGAAAGGTTCGAGAAGTTGTTCAGAGAAAATGTCGAACCTTATGGCTACATAAGGAATCAAAAAAGGCAAACTCGCACCTAGACCAAGTAAGGCACAAACATCAATAGAAAAGACTTTAAGCATACCAGTGACAACATCTGGTGAGTTCTCCTGATCCTGGGGACTAGCCATAGAATACAGACCGTTTGTACCCCCCGCATGTTCCTTAAGTAGCACCCCTTTGGGCAACCCTGTCTATTGGAGCTACTTTCTGTTGGTTTTAGCTTCTTCTTTTCGTTCTCATCCATAGATGACAGACTTGATCAAAAGCATAGATTATTCTCCATTTTCTCTCTTTTTGCTCAAAACTCTAGCTACTTGTGTTGTTACTGTAGAACAAAAGGTAGTGAGAGAAATTTAAAAGACTTTTTTTGTATAGGCTTTTGTGCTTTGGGTTTTAAGTGTGAAGACAACTTTTTTTGTATCTTTATTTATTTTGGGTGGAAAGTTTTGGTCCCATATATGGGGGTGGAATTGAGATTTAATTTTTCCACCTAGGAGTTCGAGGTTGACCGGTAAATGCCGGTGGAGTGCGACCATGTTCAAATGGAAAATAACTTCTCGTTTTGACCATACTAAGTAACTTTATTTAATACTAATTGATTATTATTTTCCATTGCAAAATACGTATAAATATTGCATGTAAACATTTTTACCCTCTCTATTTTTGGGTAGGATCATGTCTGCGTATATTTGACCTTTTTTCATATTTAATGTTAGGAAATTATACTATGTAACTGTTGTTATTACTCCATCTGTCCAATAATAATTGTTTACTATTGACTTGACACACCTCTTAAGAAACAATAAATAATAGGGGTAATATTACTTTATTATCGTTTGACTTTATTAAATTTATTTCACACCCCAGATTCAAGGGGCACAACTGGCTCTTAATGCCAAAACTCAGGCTCGAGCCGACCCTGCTAAACCATTTGCTACTAGCGCATGGCAGCCACACGCAATCAAGAAAACAAACAAGTATATCTCAACTTAAAATTAAGCCCTCGACCGGCAAGGCCCCTGTAAACAAATCTATAAAAGAAACAGCTACTCCCAAGAGTTCATATAAAGAAATAACCAACTAGCACAGAAGTCCTGATTGGGCCGTCTAGGCCACCATGATCTCTATACCAAAACTGAAAGCAGGTATGTATCAAGATAATACATCAAACAACTAACAAGCTTCAGCAAACCAACTAACTAGGCCAGCATGGCCATAACGTAGCTATAGACCCCACACACTAGTCTGCAAGCCTCTAAGAGTAGTAAAGATTGGTGGGACAGGGCCTGTAAAGATATATACAACAAAAGCTAGCAAACCTCCCAACTCTGGAAGCTCCGGAGGAAAGGGGCTAACCAATCGGATAGAAGTCAATCCTGCTGCTAAGGAGGTCTACTGGGTCATCTGTTAGGACCTACAGGTATGAATGCAGTACCCCCAGGCAATGGGGCATCAATACAAAATAACATACCGAGTATGAAAGGCAATAAACCATGAGCAGGTATCCTAATATACTGGGAGTAATCCGATAAATAAATCAAGGATAAGATAAGTGTACTGACCTGCTCCTAAATCTAAACATATCAAAAATAATAAAAACAACAACCTAACCAAGACCCAATAAGCTTGGCAGGTACAAACAGCACACAAAACCACCTACTTAGGCCCTCATAAGCCCAAAAGGTGTCAATCACTCTATATACTCCTATCGGTAGTCCCCTAGCCCCGTAGGCAGTCACATAGCCCTCTTAGGCAATAATATATCCCCTTAGGCAGTACATAACTCTCTTAGGCATCAATATAACTTATAGACAACTCATAGCCCTCTTAGGCAACAACATGGCCCTGTAGGCATCACATAGCCTTCTTAGGCGTCAATATCGCCTCGTAGGCTACTCATAGCCCTACTACGCATCAAATATTTCTCCGTAGGCAACTCATAGCCCTTCTAGACATCGATATATCTCCATAGGCAGAACACTGCCCTTCTAGGAATAGATCACATTCCTGCAGCTAACCACAACAACCCCAATGGCAACAATAATGATTCAATAGGCTACAATCGAGCAATTTAGCTATAAGCAACCTATACGAATAGCCACTAAGTCGTGTCCAACATAGGGACGCCACTAATTGAATAAGAATCCCGACAAGGGAGGATTATATCCACTCGAGCAACCAACAATCAACAATAATGGCTACAAGTATAACAACGATAACAACCCAATTACATTGCTCCTAAGCTTTAAGGAAACATGTCGTAAAAAGGGAATAGCCTTAACATACCTTTCCAATGAACGCTCGAAAGACCGTAGTTCCTTCAC
This sequence comes from Solanum piurae, assembly GCA_029582685.1. Classification (NCBI taxonomy): domain Eukaryota; kingdom Viridiplantae; phylum Streptophyta; class Magnoliopsida; order Solanales; family Solanaceae; genus Solanum; species Solanum piurae. The sequence continues at coordinate 7,520 of JAJOOO010008702.1, forward strand.
AAAAATTGTTCCTTATGTCCTAAGCTTCACAAACACTATATATACACAGCTGGTACGCACCTATAAACAATTCATAATTAATCTTAAATCGGCAGATTTTCCATATTACCCCAACTTGTCGAAACGTCCATAGAAATTCATAAAAACAATCATAAAAGAGTCCCGAGATGATTACCTTAGTTAACCAAGTGTAAACCTTGAAGAAACACCAATAACTACAAATGTATATCTTCAAAAACTAGCTCCAAACGCAGCTAATAGAAGGGAAAAATGATTGTCACGTCTAGAGATCATGTTTCTAGGAACGGGGGCAACCTTTAATGGTAGAAATCGTCAAAAACTAATTTTCATCATGCAAGAACTCCATAGGAACCCTCTCTTAAGCTTTCTTTCTGGTTTGGAAGTGAAAAGAAATATTTTCATGGCTTAAAACGTTGAGAAAGCCGACATTCCACATTCTTGATCCGACTCGAATTCTGCCCCGCAGTCCGTAGTAAAACCCTCATAACTTTTTACTCCAAAGTCGGTTGGATACGGGGTTTTGTGCGTTGAAAACTAGACTCGTAGGCCTTCGATTTAATGGGCGATAGGCCTTCTAACTATTTATATATTGGGAGAAAACATCCAACACATTTGACCCAAATTTTAGAGAAATCTTTAAAAAGGAACACGATAACGTTCGCCAACTTTTATTTTGCCACTTACCTAACTTCAAAACTTGAGATACAACCCTTGAACACTTAAAATATAACATACCACATCATTCTTGATTTGTTACCCACCCTCCTTGTCTTTCTACGAAGATACGAGTTAATTTAGACTTATTGAAAAGTCGGGGTGTTACAATTTAGTGCTTTGAAAAATGTATTAGATGATAAATAATATTTAATAGCAAGAGTAAAATAGACACTAAAGGTAAATTATCTCTTGATTTTCTAAATTGGACAAGTATTGTTGGACTGTGGGAGTATTTGTCAAGAATGCATTAACTAATTACTCCCTCCGTCCACTTTTATTTGTCATGTTGCGCTTTTTGAAAGTCAATTTGACTAATTTTCAAAGTTAAATTAGATTACATTAATACGATATTTTAAAGAAAACAATTTAGATATTGAAAAACTACACGAAAAGTACTATAAATTACAATATTTTTCATATCAATATGATGAAAAAATACATTGTAAAATGTTAGTCAAAATTTTAATGATTTGACTCTAAAAATAAAAACTATGACAATTAAAAGTAGACGGAGGCAGTAGTTTCTTAGTCCAGAAATAGAACTTAAGTTTTTTTCTATATTCTTTGTGATGATTTGATTCCTCTTGAGCACATAATAAACTTTTTTTAAAAAAAAAAAACTGATATTGTTCGGAACTCGATATAAAATACCTTATTAAAAATTCAAAATTGTTAATGCCAATATATATTAAGTATTTTAAGGGATGATTTGTTAGGTGTATTTAGAAGATAATTACCGAATTAAGCTTGCTAGGAAATTTTCTACATGTTCAAAAACGATGATACTTCCTAAGTCCAAAGCTTAAACGGTATGTTTTTCTTAAATAATTCATTTAGTTCTTTTTTAAAAAAATCATTTATGCTCGGAGACTTTGCTCTTGGTCCCTGTTCGTCCCTCCACACACTCACACTCCACAAGTGTGTTCATATATAGAAATTGTTTGTTTCACAGTCCCTCTAACTCCAAGTCCAAGAGGAATCTCAAAATGTTTCAACACCTTTGTCAAGAACTAGCTATACCCAAAGTCATGTTTGAAATTCTTGACAGATATGGTCGTATGCATGTGCTGCAACATGATAGCAGGAAGATTGATAAAGTTAACCTTACTTAGAGACTCCATGATAAACAAATCAGTAGTAGAGGCAACAATTCGCTTTTCAGACCTAGACAATAGCACTTTATTGACAAACATAAAATATGGTTAATATTTCCCTTTAAGGTACTTTTCAGGAAAACCAACACAATTATGGTTAGGGAGTTTGCCAATTTCCTGAACAAACTCTTTTCATGGGCAGAGGCAGAGCTAGGTGAGGGTTCGTGGGTTCGGATTAACCCAATAACTTTTCCGTACCCTGTATTTATACTAGAAAATTAATTAAATATATATGTCTATTAATTTGTGAACCTCTAACAAAATTAATTGACGATTCTAAAGGAAATTTAGAACCCACAAACTCTTTATCTTAGTTCCGCCTCTGTTCATGGGGACCCTTCAATAACTGTTCTGATCCCTTCCTTGGGCACTATCAGAATTTTCCCATAATTTCCTTATTTAGATGGAAAATCCTATTACCTACTTAAGTGTTAAGCTCCCATTTTTTGTAAATGCCATATTATAGTAGAAATCTGTCACCTCAAACTCATACAGCACAGGAACATTATTGCTGCTGTTGAGAAAAGAAAAAGGGAGGTACTAAAAAAAAGTCTACCTAGAAAAGAAGGACAAGAATGACTCGAGCACAAATAATGGTTAAATCAAAAATAAAAAAGGAAAGAAGAACTAACAAAAAAAGAAGAAGAAGAAAACTGCAAAAAAAAAAGAAGGGAAGAGTACTCTTCTGAACCCTTTGGTGAACCAGATTCTGAGTCTGACAAGGTAGCATACTCAAAAAGTAAGAAAAGAAGAGTTGAAAAGGGAATGCCGAAGGAAAACGGGTCAATATCTTGAGATCTCAGAAAGTTCTCTAAACAAATGGTGGGACTATACTTAGTGCTCCCCCAACTCCCTACAAAAGGTTTAGCAAAAAAATTTGAACGAAAGTCGTATCGCCAAAATATACGTGTGCTAGTCCATAAATATTTTGGTGATACGACTTTAAGATGATTTCTTTGTGAAACTTTATGGAACCCATCGTAGGGAGTTGGGGGAGTAGTACTTACAGTCTCAACATTTTAAGAGTTTATTTTGGACATTTAGGGATCAATTTACAAAAAATAGCCAATTTTATAATTTTTTCGTATGCGTTAGCCCATGAATATTTTAGTGATACAACTTGTGAACGATTTCTTTGAGAAACCTTTAACATAACTCTTTATAGGGAGGAGGAGGAGCAGTGCGTATAGTCTCACCATTTTCAGAGTCTATTTTGGGAATTTAGGAGCCAATTTAAAGGAATTAGGCGATTTTCTCAATATTTCATGTGTGTTAGCTGATGAATATTTTTATGATACGACTTCTAGACAATTTTTTTGTGAAAGAATTACGAAACCCTTTATAGGGAGTTGGGGGAGCAGTACGTACAATCTCACCATTTTTAGAGTCCATTTTGGAAATTTAGAGCCAATTTACATAAATTAGACTATTTTTTAGTTTTTCATTCGTGTTAGCCCATGAATATTTTGGTGATACGACTTTCGGATGATTTCTTTATGAAACCTCTACATAACCCTCCGTAGAGAGTTGGCGGGAGTAGTACGTACATTTTCACCATTTTCAGAGTCCATTTTAGGCATTTAGGGAGCAATTTACAAGAATTAGATGATTTTCTCAGATTTTCAAGTATGTTAACCTATGAATATTTTGGTGAAACGGCTTCCAAACGATTTCTTTGTGAAACCTTTATGGAACCTTCTGCATGGAGTTAGGGGAGCAATATGTAAAGTCTCACCATTTTTGGAGTTCATTTTGGGCATTTCGAAGCCAATTTATACGAATTAGTCGTTTTCTCAGCTATTCGTGTATGTTAGCCCATAAATATTTTGGTAATACGACTTTCGGATGATTTCTTTGCAAAACAATTATGGAACCCTCCATAGAGAGTTGGGGAGAAGTAGTACAGTCTGACCATTTTTAGAGTCCTTTTTGGCACTTATAGTCCAATTTATAGAAATTATGTGATTTTTTCTGGATTTTGTGTGTTAGCTCATTAATTTTTTGGTGATATGGTTGCCGAATGATTTATGTGCGAAATATTTATGAAACCCTCCTTAGGGCGTTGGGGGAGCAGTACGTACAATGTCACCACTTTCGAAGTCCATTTTTGGCATTTAGGGGCAAATTTACAAGAATTAGACAATTTTCTCAATTATTCGTGTGTGTTAGCCCATGAATATTTTGTGATATGGCTTCCGGATAATTTCTTTGTGAAACCTTTATGAAACCCTCCGTAGGGATTTAGGGGAGCAGTAAGTATAGTCTCACCATTTTCAGAGTCCATTTTGGACATTTATGGGTCAAATTATGGGAATTAGGCAATTCTCTCAATTTTTTTATGTGTGTTAGCCCATGAGTATTTTTGTGATATAGTTTTCGGATGATTTTTTTGGAAAATCTTTACGAAACCCTCCATATGGAATTGAGGGAGCAGTATGTAAGTCTCACCATTTTTGGAGTTCATTTTGGGCATTTAGGAGTCAATTTACACGAATTAGACATTTTCTCAGCTATTCGTGTGTGTTAGACCATGAATATTTTGGTGATACAACTTTAGGATGATTTCTTTGCGAAACATTTATGGAACCAACCATAGAGAGTTGGGGAGAAGTAGTACAGTTTGACCATTTTTAGAGTCCATTTTGGGCATTTCTAGTGCAATTTACAGAAACTATGTGATTTTTTCTGTATTTCGTGTGTGTTAGCTCATTAATTCTTTTGGTGATATGGTTGCCGAATGATTTATGTGCAAAATATTTATGAAACCCTCCTTAGGACATTGGGGGAGCATTACGTACAATGTCACCACTTTCGAAGTCCATTTTGGGCATTTAGGGGCAAATTATAAGAATTAGATGATTTTCTCGATTATTCGTGTGTGTTAGCCCATGAATATTTTGGTGATATGACTTCCGTATAATTTCTTTGTGAAACCTTTACGAAACCCTCCGAAGGGATCTAGGGGAGCAATAAGTATAGTCTCACCATTTTCAAAGTCCATTTTGGGCATTTAAGGGTCAATTAATGGGAATTAGGCAATTCTCTTAATTTTTTAATGTGTGTTAGCCCATGAGTATTTTGGTGATATAGTTTTCGGATGATTTCTTTGAAAAATCTTCACGAAACCCTCCATATGGAATTGATGGAGCAGTACGTAAGTCTCACCATTTAAGAGTCCATTTTACGTATTTAGGAGTCAATACACGAATTAGGTATTTTATTAGTTTTTTCGTGTGTGTTAACCCATGAATATTTTGGTGATACGATTTTAGGATGATTTCTTTGTAAATTTTTTATAGATACCTCCGTAGGGAGTTGGGGAAGCAGTACCTATAGTCTTACCATCTTTAGAGTCCATTTTGGGAATTTATGGTCCAATTTAAAGGAATTAAACTATTTTCTCAATTTTTTGTGTGTTCGCCCATGAATTTTTTGGTGATACGACATTCGGATAAATTCTTTGTGAAACCTTTACAGAACCCTCCACAGGGAGTTGGGGAAGAAGTACGCACAGTCTTACCATTTTCAGAGTTCATTTTGGGCATTTAGGGGTCAATTTACAAGAACTAGGCAATTTTCTTAGTTTTTCGTGTGTGTTGGCCCATGAATATTTTGGTGATACAGCTTCTGAACGGTTTCCTTGTGAAACCTTTACGGGACCCTCCGTAAGGAGTTGGACGAGCAGTAAGTATAGCCTCACCATTTTCATAGTCCATTTTGGGCATTTAGGGCCAATTTACATGAATTAGGCAATTTTCTCATATATTTTTTCGTGTGTGTTAGCCCATGAGTATTTTGGCTATACGACATCCGGATGATTTCTTTGCAAAACATTTATGGAACCCTCCGTAGGGAGTTGAGAGATTAGGATATACAGTCTTACCATTTTTAAGAGTCTATTTTGGGCATTTAGGGGTCAATTTACAAGAATTAGGTTATTTTCTAAGTTTTTCGTGTGTGTTAGCCCATAAATATTGTGGTGATACAACTTCCACACAATTTCTTTGTGAAACCTTTATAGAACCCTCGATAGGGAGTTGGGGGAGCAGTACCTACATTATAACCATTTTTAGAGTCTATTTGGAGAATTTAAGGGTGATTTCGCAGGAATTAAGCGATTTTTTCAGTTTTTTGTGCGAGTTAGATAATGATTTTTTTTTGTTATACGACTTCTGGATGATTTCTTTCTGAAATCTATATTTCATGATTCAGCGTAAATACGGGTCAAAAATATTTATTCAAGCTCAATTAGTTACTTACAAATTATTTTAATCTTCGGCAAAAAAATTCCTTCAAACCAATAAGAAACTATAAAATGGCATAGTATAATTTTATGTTGAATACAAATGTTCTTTTGGGGTAACTTTCGACTCAATATTTTTCTAGAGTTTGTTTAGCTACATAATATTTATCTTGGAGGAGTTACTTGCTGAAATATTAGTGAACATTATAATTCAATAGACTTGAATTTCTTTAGAGAAAATGAGATATATATGCCTCAATTTAAATATTTATTTATTCATTTTATTTTTCAACCGTAAGTTATAATGTTTTCACCGAATACATTTTTAATATCCAAGTTGAGGTGCCTAGCTAGTTCGAAATCCATGCTTATAAGAGGCAGATAATACAATTTATTTACTCACCTTGTTCAGAGGAAATAACTTATATATTCAGTAATATTCTTGCCATCTATCTACAATTACGCTATAGTTGACAACTTGACACTTCTGTTCAAATTTATTTACACATCTTGTTGTTTATATAAAAATAATTTATGATTTTTGGAGAAGAGAAAAGAAAAATTATAAAATAAAATAAAATTAGTAAGAAATTCTATTCAAAGTGACCAGATTAATTGTATTTTCTAAACAATAAGACTAAATTAAGTAGAATATATATATATAAGAGAAATAAAATAAATTGCATTGACCAGATATTTTTAGAAAAATAATATGTTTTCTAGAAGAAAGAAAAGGAAAATCATAAAATAAAGAGAATTTTTAGTAAGAAATTGACTAGATTCATTGTATTTTCTAGACCATAAGAATAAATTAAGTAGAAT
>JAJOOO010008703.1:0-13147 GCA_029582685.1 Solanum piurae
GAAAACAATGAAGAAAGTATAACAGTTAATACGAAAAGCATACGAACCTACAGGAAAGAAACTATACTAGCAGCAAAATAATGTGATAATCAAAACACAACACACAACATATGACGATAGATAACAAAAGCAAGGCAAGACAACAACCTATGCCTGCTAACCTTCTACTCTAATACGTGATATCCACAACATCCACTCTGTAACAAGATGCAACTATCAGTGTTTCATAAATGAAAGAGCAAGTTGTTGGTGAGTACACATAGCAAATTAAAATTAGAAGTTGTAGCAGACACCATCTCCATAACAGGGATTAGTCTCCTTGAGGGTAGATAATTCATGAAAACCTATATATGATAGTTATAATGACTTTTAACAACTCTAATCAAAACTAGAATCAATGAACAATCTGATTTTTTTTCATAGACGGTGTGAGGGATATAAAAAAATGTTTTGCCAACTTTATGTTCATGCAAAAGAACGAGAGTTATAGATAGAAGTAAACCTAAGTCTTGGAAGCGGTACAAGCATGAGATACATAATCTAAATCCTAATTGTTGAGGGGTAGCCTTAGTGAAGTACAACCTTCTAGCAAACTGTTGCGAATCACTGTTGGGAAAACAAGACAATATACACGATCAATTGAAAGCATCCATTCCACCCAATAAGAAATATCTCCAAGCGAACACATTTAGAAAGAACAATCATCTGGATATGAAATTAGCTCATTTCAGAGTCCAGATAAAGAGGAAACCGCAAAACTGCAATATGATAGCATAAAGTAGCTAATTATCTGACAGAGCACTCTTGCAACTTAATGATTTCTCAAATTTTTGCACTTCAACATTTCCATCTACACTTAAAAAGGGAATATATGTTCCTTTTCCAACAGAGTTTACTCATAGAAAACCCAGTTTATGCACCAACAGATATGTAATGACGCCCATGCAACATGAACCCATAACATAGGAAGAATTTAGACAGTGCTCCAGAATGTACGGATTAATGAAAGCTGTGTCATATTAGCTCTCTTACATGTATGAAGTTGATGTTAAACATAACTCTCAGTCCTTGTTTCAAAGGCATACTCTCTCAGTCCCAATTTAAGTGTCTTCGTTTGACTGGGCACAAAATATAAGAAATAAAGGAATACTTTTGAATCTTGTGGTCTTAAATTAAAGATGTGTCTAGTCCTTTTAATCTTGTGGTCATAAACTTGCTATGTTGAATGTTGGAATTGAAAAACTTCCTAAATATAGAAAGAGACACTCTTTTTGGACAGGCAAAAAGGAAAGGAACACTTAAATTGAGCCGGAGGGAGTACTAAGTACATCAGTTACAAGCATAAAGGTCAATCATTTTTCATAATGCCTATTGTATAAGATGATGTAGATTGCTTGCACCAAGTTGCAGTTACGATCTCCCATGACGTCTAGAACGATTGCAGGACAAAAAGAATGAATGTCATGTAAGGAAACTTTCTTATGAATTCTAAGCAAACGAGAAAATCATCAACATTACAATACCAATTTCCCTTTAAATATAGTATTAATAAAATCCATGTTTATAATGGCAACTTGTGACACTTTCCTGCTAAAGTTACCTTCCTCAACCACTACAATATTCAATTTTATCCCGTTAGCATCATCAAGATCGGACAATTGTCTACTTTCCATATAAGACATCGAAAGAATAACAAGAATCATATGTGAAGGGGAGCAATAACCATAACAATACATAATTATATATTAATTATTTTTAAAGCTCCTACAAATAATATCATGTGCCATCAGTAAGATGTATCAGAGAGTAGGAATTTTTGAAGTATATGCACAACTACACTGAAAAATTGGTGGAAAAAGAACCTACATTTATAGAGTTCTTTTCACATCTGATTAAATTAAATTATCCCAATTTTGTAAAAATATAGAGTACCTTTCATTTCTGTTAAGACGAGCTCCAAAAAAGTAAGCCACAGCAAGCAACCAACAATCACTGTGCACAGCAACCAATGAAAGCCAATCTATACGATTCATCCCATCCCTTGCAAAATTTATCCCAAGAGCTGGCTCTGGGAGTTCAGGTGGAACTTCGTCAGCTGGAAGGTTGACTTCCCATGTTTCATTCGGATGTCCATACAGACACAAATTTTCCTTTTCTACAAAAGAGATGTCAATGAGTTTAAAACAGAGAGAAACGTTAACGCAAGACTAACTTAGAACCACAACATACTTTTAAAAGGAAAAAGATTTAGAGAAAACTGAAGAAGTCACAGCAGGTTCAGTAAAAGATACTCCACAAAGATCAACTTCTCTTGTTAAAAAGAGTTGCAACAAATACTTGTCAAAAAGATGGCATCTTTTTAAGAGAAATTTGTTCTTTAAGCACTACTTCATCCCTAGTAAATACTTGTCAAAAAAATGGCATTTTTTAAGAGAAATTTGTTCTTTAAGCACTACTTCATCCCTAGTAAATACTTGTCAAAAAGATGGCATCTTTTTAATAGAAATTTGTTCTTTAAGCACTACTTCATCCCTAGTGAATTAATGCAGACAATTCCCGAGAAATGAAAATTATTGACCAGCAGTAGAGGTAGAAAATGGCGGTTTGGCAGAACTTTGGGGTCTAAATCAATAAATGGGTTACTATCCGACCTGCCCAGAAATAAGTTGGGTTGAGATGGTTGGGTCAAAATGAGTTAACAATGAGTCATAACCCTACCTACCCAACTGTTAGTACAACAACATACAATGTAATCACACAAGTGGGGTTTGGGAGGGTGGTGAGTACGCAGCCTTATCCCTACCCGGTAGAGAGGTTGTTTCCGATAGACACTCAGTTCGAGTAACCATATCAACAATCAAGTATGTAAATCAAATACAATGGCGCAGAAGCCATGCCAGAACATTAAGAAGGGAACAAGTAGCAACAACAAATAATACGATAACTAAACAAAAGCAAACAACATATACTGATAAAGGAACTAGACAATGCTCGACTTCCTACTAACCTTCGACTCTAATCATCGACCTACATATCTTCCTCTCTAATAAGTTGCAGGTGCATCATGTCCTATCTAATCACCTCACCAAAACTTTCTCGGTTTACCTTTACCTCTCTTTATACCCACAATAGCCAACCTTCCACACATACCCAACTATTAGTAAACTTTAATTTCTATGTTTATTTAACAAACATCACTGATTTTTTTCTTTTTTTTTTAAAAAAGAACTTCTTTTTTATAGTATACAAACCATATCAAACAAAAAAATTAGTACATAGTTTGCAAGCCCTAATTTTTCACTCCTACTTCTGCCCTAATTCTCGACCTCAATTTCTCCTAAACCTCAAATATTTCAAACTGCAAATTGAGCAGTAAAAACTAACAAAACTGATTTTCTCACTGACTTAGCAAATCAGTTCTTTTTACTGCAATCCCAAGCCACAAATTTAAATTCGATCTATAAAGCAACACAAAATCAATAGAATTGAAAATTACCTGGATCACACATTTTAGAAAACTCTTCCACATCTGAAAAAACACAACAATTTCACATCCATTAAAAAAACAAAAAAATTACAGGCAAAAACATGCATATATATATAGAAGTTACCATTAGTTAAAGCACGAAGTATCCCAGCACGGCGAGCACTGTAATCTTTGAAGATCTCTTCTACAGTCCTCGGACTAGAAGAAATTGAAGCCATACTTCTCCAAATAAATAAAATCAAACTGAAATTATCGCTAACAACAAAAGAGGAAAATGACCTATTGAACTAGAAAAGAAGAACAAGATTGATTTTTTTTATATATAAACATAAATAGAGCTTGAGTTCATGTGGTGAAAAGGACTATTTTGGTCCGAAAACAAAATTGATATTTATTTTATTTTTTCTAAAATTATTATTATTGTAATATTTAAAAATTTAAAATTAATTAAAAATTTATATTTATCCTTCTTTTTCTTTTTAGGAGTATGAGTTCTAATGTATTTTTAAAGCCCGTTTGGACTGACTTAAAAAAGTAGGCAAAAGGATGTATATATTTTAAGTTAAATAAAAAGTCAAATTTAAATTACTTTTAAATCAAAAAAATAAATAGTAGGGGAAACCTACTTTTGGATTTAGACTTATTTTAAGTCATTTTTGACCTTGTCAAACACTTGATAACTTATTTTAAGTCATTTTTTACTTGTTTTAAACCGTTTTGAGTAAGTTTAGGTTTTCTTTCTTTAAATTTTTTCTTATATTGTATAATGTTTATTTCTTATTTTCTCTGTCTTTTTTGAATTTATATTCATATAAACACCAACATAATTTATATGCTCCATTATTATTATTATTATTTTATTTGATATCTGATACTGATATTAAAGTCGGTCTAATATAATTCGAATTCACAATGAATAGAGCCTCATTTGAGGACTAGCGCTTCTTATGATATTGCATTGTTTATGAAAAATTCATCAAGTTAGTTTTTTTATGGAAAAATTGTATCGAATAAAATACATAGTAAATGACTTTTCATCAATCATTTCATGTCTACTTGAATTGGAGGTCTTTCGAAAACCGTTTGTTATTTTTATAAAATAGGGATCAAGATAAGATCTTCATACACACTATCCTTTTCATTCCACAATTTTAAAATTACATAAGGTATTTAGTTGTTGAATAATCATTTTAGGATTAACTCATATATTTCATTTAAATTGTCATCTGTTTTTGAATTATACTTTGATCAAAGAAGGTAGTTAATTTTTAATAATGACAGTCTCACTTCTTCTTCTACTAGCTAGATGTAACAAATTGAGTTAAGCAGCAACATAAGATAGCAGAAATATGCTGCAAAAGTATCAAATATATATATAAATGTTTTGAGTTAAAGAAACTTATCTTATAATAAGATCAAGATAATGGAACAGTGATTTTGAATCTAGTGGATAATGGCAACACTTAACAATGGTGACGCTCCCGAGATTCGGAATACGAGTTTAGATTAAATTCAAATTGCAGCTCATTTAAGGGTGATGCTTCCAAATTTTCTCCATACAATATGAAATTTTGGAGAAAAAGAAACTCAAAGATCTTCTCTAATGCAAATAAAATAAAATCTTTTATAAAATTCAACATTAATATTAAAAAAAAAAGTAACACAAAATGTTCAATTTTCAACTAACAATGGACCAATATCATAAACATTATTCCATGTGAATATTAATAACTTTCCATAATACATTGTTGTTACCTATATAGCACACTTGGAAACATTCTACAACAAAACAAATTAAACCCTAATTCCTAAAAAAAGGCAAAACCTTCCTAGGAACATTTACTGGTACTCTTTTGCAAAAGAGTTTATTTGGACACATCAAACAGAAAAATAAAAAATTGAGTAGTACTAATTTTATCGGAAAATTTGGTGCACAAGTCATTCTGTATTAGTAGAGTTGGAGAAAAAAATATATTACATCCAAAAAGATGTAATATGATGACCTATTTTGATTTAACTTCATCGAAATCAGGAATCCAAATAATTTTATTTGTATTCTGATGTAATATAAATAACTTATTCTCCTTATTATGATGATCAAACTCATTAGGCATTTTGTCCCAATCTAGGGTTGGCTCCCACGTACTCTGCATTTTGAAGAAAAATGTTATTTTCCATTTTTTAAATTATTATTATGGCATCATGAAAAGAAGTGCATATTGAAGAAAAATGTTCTTTTCCAGCTAGTTTCAAATATACACAATAAAATAATTAGTTTACAATAAATATAGCTCTGTTTTATTTACATAAAAAATAAACAAAGACGATACACTATAGCTTGTCAAAAGTCATAGAAAATAAACACTGACGTCTATACAATATAGCTTACTTATACATGAGCTATACATTGTCTATACATTATGATACATTCAAGAAGCTGAAATATAACTTAATTATACATAAGTATACATTGAATATACATGAAGTATGCATTGGTTATTCAATCTCGATCAACTCAAAATTAATTACCTCTAAACAAGATATGAAATCTTCTCAATATTTTGAGTCTTTTGATATATAATTCACCTGAAACAGTTCCACGTTTTTGGTACGTCAAAACGTACGTCGAATTGAAAAAAAAGAGAGGATAAAGCTACAACAACATAAGAAGAAAACGAAGAAGATGCAGCGCTGGCAAAAAATATATGATAAAGTAAACCTTATGGGATAATATTTACGTAATTTAAATAGAAATATAACAATAATATGAAACAAATCAAATTTTATTTTGAATCCACATAATTCATTATGTGTTCTTGCGAATTTAATCCTAGATGCAAAATTCTTTCTTTCCAATAACAGAAAATACCTTTATCAGAATTTTGGAATAGAGGAACTTCAAATTATACCAAATGACAATACTGTTTTATTTTTGAGAACGATCACTACAAAAAATACTGAAATTAGCTATAAAATTCGTCGTTGGTTCCATCATTATTTTACTACTCGTAGTTAACAAAGATTTATTGCTAAATAGGATTAGGGACATATTTTATAATTTAGCTACAAAATTTGTTCGTCTCTGAATCCAATTTTTTAAAAATAGTAAATACAGAGAAGAAGATAAACAAATCTTGAAATTTGATGAAAAATACAAGTCAAGATCCCTACATTCGAATAATAAACCTAGTTTTTGTTTGGGAAATTGGTGTGTCATGTTGGGATTAAAATAATATGACATCAAAAAATATTGTAAAAATAATCTTTTTCTAAATAAAACTCTTTTAATAACTATATTGCGGATGTTATTGTATTATTGTGTAAGAAGGAAAAAAATCATCAATTTATAAAAATATTAAACTTCTTTTAGAAAAAAGGTATGGAAGAATCTTTTTCTGTAATTTTTTTTTATTATTAAAGTAAAATATAATTCTAATAAAATCTAAAATAAAGTAAAAATTTCCGGCAAAAATCTTTGACATATTTATGCCGCATAAGTACCCTCTAAAGTCTAAACTATGATCAAAATTTCAGTTATATGCTTTAACTTAATTCGGGATCTATTACCCTACCCTTTTTAATATTTTGGTGTATTTTTTGTACTGATGTGACATCTTCAATCAGGCAAAATACTTTAAATTAGCAATTATTTGCATACGATCAAGTGCTGAGTTGATTTCTCACATGCTTACTCAACTAATAATTTTATTCTCTCAGAAAGTCATCTTTCTCTGTTGAAAAAAATGAAATCTAGAAGAATGATGACTTTCCACCAATGATTTCATGCTTATTTGAATCGAGGGTTTTTTAAAAATAATTTTACTTTCTTCATAAGATAGGATAAAAGTTGCATACACATCATCTTCTTCCGATCTCACTTATAAAATTACATTAGATATGTTGTTGTTGAATAATCATTTAAAAAATTAACTGATCATTTGTTTTCGAATTATACTTTCTTCAAAGAAGGTAGTAAATATTTAACAATGGCAATCTCACTTCTCCTTCAACGAACAATGGACAATATCATAACATTGTTCCATTCGAATACTATAACTTTCCATAAAACATTATTACATAGCACACATAGGAACATTCTACAACAAAGCAAATTAAACCCTAATTCCTAGAAAAAGGCAAAACCTTCGTAGGAACATTTATTGGTACTCTTTTGCAAAAGAGTTTATTTGGACACATCAAAAAGAAAATTAAAATGGGAAATTGACTAGTACTTAGTCTAATTATTCTTGCATATTTTTATTTTATTGGATAGTTTGGTGCATAAACTATCCTGTATTAGCAGAGTTTTGAAATAGTTGCACCTAAAAAATGTAACGTAAATAGACTATTCTGATTTAACTTGACGTGAATCAGGAATCCCCATCATTGTGTTAATACCCTCCATCAACTTCTCATGGTACAAACCATGAGGCTGATTCCCATCAAACTCATCAGGCATTTTCTCCCAATCTAGGGTTGGCTCCCACTCTGCCTCTTTGATTACATGAAGCACAATAGCACTTCCTTCTTTTGTTAAATGCAATCCATCCCTACACAAAAAAATAATAATTCAAAAAACCCCACCATTTATTCATAAAAATTATTGTAAATTGATTGTTAAAAAGTAAGTATTTTAGGAAACACATGTGATAGTGTGTTATTGGCCATTTGATCAAGCTTTCAAAATTTGTTTATTTTGAAAAGTATTTTTTGAATTCTTTTTTAAAGACTAGCAATTTATATTTGACTAATCAATTAGAGAAAAAACTTTTGCTGGTTTATGCTTGATCACGGTTCCAAAAGTATTTCTTATAAAAAAAAAACTATATTTCCAACTTCTAAAACACAATTTCTGCTACTACTCAAAATCACTAAGGGCCTGTTTGGATTGGCTTTTGGCTAATGACTTATAAGCCAAAAGCCATAAGTTAGGATTTCTAACATATGGTTTGGCTTATTTTTGTTATTTTGGCTTAAAAATAAGTGCTTATAAGCACTTTTTAACTTTATCCAAATACTTCAAAACTGCTTAAAAGCTATTTTGGCTTAAAAACACCTAAAATAAGTCAATCCAAACGGGAACTTATATATTCTCATAAAAGTCTAGTCAAACACCTTAATTCTGTACTTTTAAACTTCCTAGTAACTTCACCAAAGTGACACTTATTTTACGACGTAGAAAGTATGTATAGCAGAATTTTCATTACCAGAAGACTGTATCCAACCAATCAGAAGGTTCCTGGAGGGCTGACCAAAAATCAATATACTTCAACCCTAATTCTTGGGCCAATTTGATACCAGCTTCTGAGAATATGCGACCTCTCTCATTTGTTCTACCTAGATTAGTCTTGAAAACAACAGTTAAATTTAGGAGCGCCGAATGAACGAGTTGAATTAAAACTCAGCATATCAAAATAGATTGAGTTAATAAATAAGCAGGTTGTTGACCTATTTAAAATAATTGTCTTTTCTTGATATGTTAAAGTAAAAATCTTTTTTTTTAAAGCAAATTTACCACTATACAGTGTCTAGCGGCCTTTTATTAAAGTTAAAAGTGAAAATTTATTTTTAAAATAATAAACAAATAAAAGTGAGCAGAAAAATATTGAGGTTAATTACCCATAATATTCAATAATTTGTTTCTCGTTCACCGCAGGAGCGGTTAGCATAATTACACGAGTGGTTTGTGAAAGGCCCTGCAAATTTTTGTTAGAAAAAAACAAATAAATTAAGTTGACATCACATTAATTAGCTTACAAATAATGATTTAAACTTAAAATGTTGTGTTTTTTTTACCTTGATATGAAGTATAGTTTTTCTCATATTTTCAACATATTCATCAATAGGGACATTAGGGCTATTAGGAATATGAGGATCTGTTGAATCATTTCCACCAAAATAAAGTATAAATAGAGAAGGCTGAATTTTATCTTTCTGTATGTGAATAAACCAAATTAGAATTTCACATAAAATAAAATAAAAGTTGAAGAAAAACAAATATCATAATAAATTATAAATCGACTAACAAATAAAGTCTAAACAATTTTTTTGTTTGTTTTTTGTTTAGTTCTAATGAAAATACTTGTTTTAATTTTTATCTATCACCGAGGGATGTAGTGGGATGCATGATGTATATAAATCCACATTTGAATCAGAGATCTCGGATTAGATCTTCATAATTGAGAACCCCTTTTAGTAAATGAAGATTAGAAATCAAGATTTATTCACCACGAATTAATGAGAAATGTGTATTATAAGACATGCTTTTCCATCTCATTTTTATCAATATAACCGGTTCACTGAAAAAGTTCATGAGAAAAACAAATTTCTAAATAATGAGAATAGTCAATAAACATTTTTTCTTTTCTCACTGATTAAATCAAAACTCTGCGAGAATAACAACATATTTTTCAATAGAAAAACAATGAAACATACATGCAATTATATTCCAAAAATTAAGTTAAGTACCTGTGGAAAGACTTTGTTCAAAACTTGAAGAGCATTTCTTGAGGTCCAACCACTATATATCCACGAACAAATAAATCGGCCTATAATATAATATATTTATCAATCTTATGGCATATCGTAGTAATAGCAAGCTCTAAAAAGATTATTCTTTTATTTAATTTGTAAGCAGTCATAAATATCATCTCAACAAGTATTTCATTTACAAGTCAATGGATGATGTCAATTTTTGAATAGATGTATAAGTAATATCGATATTAATTGTACAAGAATTACTTAAATTTGTAATTAAATATGACGCTAAAATTAATACAAGTAATATATTATTTAATACACGCTACCAAATGATCCTTTGGAGTAAGTATTCAACTTGTAATAGTTTCATAATAGTTTCAACTTTGAAATGAAGGTAAAATGTCAGAGAAGAAGATTTATAAAATTTAAATTTTAAATTTGTTTTTTCACGCGATAATAATATCTTACGAGCATAGAATCCAGTGAGGGCAGCACCCCAGCCATCAAAATAACAACTTAGCTGCACAATTGATGAACCAAATAGAACGAACAATGGACGATTTGGTCCTACCTTTGGCTCATTCATTTAGTTTTTTTTTCTTTCTTTCTTATAAGTAACATTTTTTGTTCTTTTGATGCTACAAAAATATGCATAGCACTTGTATTTATAATGGAGTGCCTACAAAAGAGGATATTAATTAATTTCTTATAAAGCATACCAATAAAATATTATATCGTGCATCTTAGTGTTTTTGGCGCCGCCCTGGAAATGATTTACTACGATATAAATATTTATATATAATTTATTCTCGATAAATATTTAAAATTATTTTAGTTAACACTCTACTTAAATTTTTCAATGTTAATAATATTTGTAGGTTATCTTAGAGAGGTAGTGATAAAATTTGTGTATATTATATCCTCTTCAGACTTCTGGAATTACCGAATTCGTCATCGTTGTTGTTGTGATAATATTTGGAGATATTTATATTATACTAAATGAGATGATTTACTATCATGCAAATAAATCTATATACATAACTTAAATTATTATAATTTATAAGAATCAACACCACTTAAAATTTTCAATGTTACTAATATTTGTAAGTATTCAATTTGCGCTTAATGAGATAATTACTATCATACAAATACATAAATATAACTTATTTTAGATAAATAATTTACTACCAACAATGATTACTATCACACAAATATATATAACTTCTTTTGAATTAATTTTAGATTATTTTAATCAATATCATTTAATATTTACAATTTTAATACTCCCTCCATCTCAATTTATATGAAACATTTCATTTTTCGAGAGTCAAAGAGTTTATGTTTGACCAAGAATTTGCTCATGATCCTCAAATTTTTTTAAATGAAATTTATATATTTGTAAACTACGTAAAAAGTATTATAAGTCATAATAATTGACAATTTAATATATTTAAAAAATATATGAAAAAATTACGGTTAAAAATAGACTTATTTGAATCTCAAAAATTGAGTGTGTCACATAAATTGGGATAGAGAGAATAGTTATTTGTAAGTATTCATTTTACACTTAATAAATTTATTCAAAATATTCTAATATTTTCTTATTATAATTTTGTCAGTCTTAACAGCAATCTCAAGAAGTTCAAATTTAAATATGTTGTTAATTATTTAATACAGCTGGTCATGTGCCCATTAATGATTATTATATGGCACCACGAGGAGGAGTTCTTTTGAATAAAAAAAATTACTCTTATTAGTAAAACAAATTCGTATGTTTTTTTTAAAAAAATTCTAATTTTTAATTCTAATTTTCCACATGAGTATTTAAATTTATAAGATTAAAAAATATTTTGATATATTTTATATATTTTTAATTTAAAATTATAAGATTCAAATAAGCAAATCATAGTTCATAAACAAAATATCGGATAATTATAAGGTGCAAAATTGATAAATCTTATATGTCCAAATTCCTTATATGAATAAATATTTGCGATTACAAACTTTCAAATAAACATAATTTTACAAAGACCCACCCCTACAAGAGACGAGATTAATTAATTTCTTCCTCCATTAGTGCCGATAAAATGAGCTCATATTTTGGTAACCCGTCCATATTTTAATGGGTTGTGAGAAAATGTGAGCTTATGAGCTCACCATTGCAGTAATGTATCTAGAATGAATTCAGAGAAAAGGGAGAGAAGAAGATATCATTGATCTGAAAGAAAAGTTATGTACAATTGAGGCATTACACTGGCTTATATAGCCTGAAAATCTAACTGTCTACTTGACACATTGATCGAGGTAACTAACTAGTACAACATCAATTAACTACACTTAACTAATTAACTAACATTAGGAACAATATTGTAGCTCATAACTAACTAATATAGTGTAACATACTATTATATTTGAACACACTCCCTCAAGCTGAAGGGTGCAAAATATTAAGCACACCAAGCTTGTCCAAAAAATATGAATGTTGAGCTTGACTCAACCTTTTCGTCAGTAGGTCTGCAAGCTGCTGCTGAGTATGAACAAAGACAGTGTTAATGACTTCTGCTTTGATCTTGTCTCTGATGAAGTGACAATCAATTTCAATATATTTTATTCTTTCATGGAAGACTGGATTTGCTGCTAGTTGTATGGCTGATTTGCTGTCACTAAACATAGTAATAGGCATTTGAATGTGCACACCTAGTTCAATAAACAAACCTAACAACCAAGTGACTTCAGACACAGCTGAAGCCATGCTTCTATATTTACCTTCAGCTGAGCTTCTGGAAACAGTCTGTTGTTTCTTTGTTTTCCTTGACACCAATGATTCTCCAAACTTAACTACATACCATGTAATAGACCTTCTAGTATTTGGACAAGCAACCCAATCAGAATCACACCAACATGACAAAATGGTAGCAGGTTTAGATTGTAGCCATACTCCTTGACTAACTGTACCCTTTAGGTATTTAATCACTCTAATTGCTGATTCCCAATGTGACTTCTTAGGGGACTGCATTGTCACGACCCGAGAGTACCCCCTAGTCGTAATATGGCGTATTCGACCTCGAAGGGGTCTTATACAAGCCACATAGTCATTCATTGCATTCAATAATGAAAATAGTGCGGAATAAAAAACTTATTTACATCCACACATTCAAACTTCATTAAAACAACTTTAAA
>JAJOOO010008704.1:0-13524 GCA_029582685.1 Solanum piurae
TTGATAGGGTTACTAAGTCTTCTCACTTTTTGGCGGTCAAGACTACAGATTCGGCGGAGGATTACGCCAAGCTTTACATTAATGAGATTGTGAGGTTGCATGGGGTTCCTTTGTCTATCATCTAAGATAGAGGTCCTCAGTTTACCTCTAATTTCTGGAAGTCATTTCAGAAGGGTCTTGGTACTTAGGTTAACCTTAGCACAACATTTCATCCACAGACGGATGGTCAGGCAGAGCGTACCATTCATACCTTAGAGGAAATGTTGAGAGTTTGTGTGATCGACTTCAAGGGTTGTTGGGATGATCACCTTCCTCTTATTGAGTTCGCCTACAACAATATTTACCATTCCAGCATTCAGATGGCCTCTTATGAGGCATTGTATGGGCGTAGATGTAGATCTCCAGTTGGTTGGTTTGAAGTAGGTGAAGCAACCTTGTTAGGACCAGATTTAGGCCTTGATGTTATGGAGAAAGTGCAACTCATTAGAGATAGACTTAAGACTGCCCAGAGTCGCCATAAGTCTTATGCAGATGTGATAAGAAGGGAACTAGAGTTCCAAGTTGATGATTGGGTTTTCATGAAAGTGTAACCTATCAGAAGGGTGATGAGATTTGGAAAGAAAGGAAAGCTCAGTCCCAGATATGTGGGCCCTTACCGGATCTTGAAAAGGATTGGTAAAGTGGCTTATGAGTTAGAGTTGCCAGCAGACTTAGCAGCAGTGCATCCAGTTTTTTACATTTCACTTTTGAAGAAATGTGTGGGTGATCCAACATCCATAGTTCCATTAGAGAGTGTGGATGTAAAAGATAGCCTTTCAGATGAGGATGTACCAGTTGAGATTCTCGATCGTCAAGTTAGAAGGTTGAGAAACAAAGAAGTCGCTTCAGTCAAGGTTTGGTAGAGCAGTCAGTCTGTAGAGGAAGCTACTTGAGAAGCAGTCTGTAGAGGGAGCTACTTGGGAAGCAGAAGCAGTCATGAAGTCCAAGTACCCTCACCTCTTTCCTTCCAATTCCACTCCATCTTGAGGTAATAGTTCCTATTTAATTTTTCAGTCATTCATGCGTAAATTCAGTCTTAGAATCATGTTCCTTCAGTTTGTACTTGCATTTTCAGCATATTTGCATGTTCTTGGAACTCAGTTCTGTTAGTAATTCAGTTTTCAGTGTTTAGTAGTAGGGATTTCAGCCCTCTCCCTCCATTTCAGCTAGTTTAGTCTTCATTCGAGGACGAATGGTCCCAATGGGGAGATAATGTAACACCCCGTATCCTAGATAGACCAAAAAAATGCAGGCTTTGAGAAGTTGTAGGTGCAACCCACGATTGACATCCACGGACCGTAGGTCAGACCACGGTCCGTGGTTCATCACTGCAACCCCTCTCCAAACCCAACTCAGAAATTGGCTAAGTCTTGACCCACGGACAGACCTACGAGCCGTAGGTCAGACCACGGTCCGTGGATCAAGATTCTTTTACCTAGCCTTTAACACGAACTACAGTCGACCAGCACGGACCATCATTCGATCCACTATCTGTAGGTCTGACCGTAGGTAAGGGTCAGTAGCCAGTTAAATGAAAATTGTGATTAAGTCAACTTCAAATAGTCATAACTCTTAGCACAACAGGAATTATGTGTCCCATGACCTATGATATGATAGATAATTAAATTCTCTTTCGAACGCCACCAAGTTTGCTAAAATCCGACCTCCGAGTGAAAAGTTATGCTCGTTTTAATGAAACCCTGTTGGGCAGGCTTGACTTGCGGACCCAATCGACGGACCGTCGATTGAATGATGGCCCGTCAGTCCTGTCCGGCGATCACTCTGACAACAGTTAAGTCAGGAGTCTTTTGGTCTTTTACTATTTCGTTTAACCCCTAAGATACGTCGTTTAGACCCTAAATTATGAAGTTTTAGTCAGTTTAAGCCTAGAAACATTACTAGAACTTACCTAAGTCAAATCATTAGTCAAACTTAGAAAAAGTAGAATGCTAAGAGGAGAGAAAGATCAAGAACCCTAGTTCAAGAACACAACAAGTTTTCTTCAGTTCCAGCCCAGAAATTAAAGGATTTCTCCGTGAAATTCGACACCAGGTATGTGGGATTTCACTAGTGGGTTCCTTTCACCCATTAGGTTCCTAGTTTTCAGTCAGTTTCTTGATTCCCTTATTATGACTAGACCTAGGGTTTCTTGAATGTTAGAATTATTGGGTTCTTAGCTCTTAGAATAATCCAAATCAAATTAGTATGCTAATATTCAGTTTATTGCATGAATTCCAGAACCCTAGCTATGTAGTTCTTTAGTTCTTGAATTACACGTGCTAGGTCAGATATTTCAGTATTCATTTATATATGCCTCAGTTTATGAATACATCATTATCAGATTAATTGTTGCATTCTCAGTTTTGTATGTCCAGTTTTGAGCTGTCCAATATTACAAAAAACCAGTCATAATATGTTAATCACCTAATCTGTTGGGAGTGGAATAATACCGAGTTGGACTAGGGTTCAGTGTACCCATATAGTCCCAGAACTACGAGCCACGTAGGTGTAAGTCCCCTCTATGGGCAATATCAGTTTAGTGATCACGCTAGCATGCCTCTATACCTCTGGACAAGTATATTTGGTCATCTCGATAGGCGTATACATCGGACTCCACATTTAGCTCATGTGGTTTTATGTCGGTTATTAGTAGCTCCCATAGTTCAGTCAGACTCTATTGCATTGACCACATTTACAGTTCATTCAATATTCAGTCAGCATATTATAAATTGGTCACTGCATTCAATTATCTCAGCATTTAGTATTTATATCATGATCAGATTTTGTCATTGCTTATTTTCTTTGTTCAGTTATGATGTTATTTCAGCTTTATTCTATCATGCATGCTCAGTACCTTTCAAGTACTGACACATTCGTGTGCTATATCTTCTCATGATGTTGGTTCAGGTTCTCAGCATCCACATCACGCTTAGATCAATTCGTGATCTTCAGTTCAGCAGCATCAGTGGTGAGTCCTCATTCTTCGAGGACTAGTGACATGTTTATCTTTATCGCTTTAGTCTTTAGTTTCAGTTTTGCTAGACCTAGTTGGGGCATGTCCCAATATTTCTAGTCAGTTTAAAGGCTTATTTCAGACATAGTTAGATTCAGCTTAGTATTGGGTTAATAACTTCTTTGTATTAAACTCATCGGTTATCATTTATCTCAGTTATAGTATATGGGTATTCCCCTTCTTTTCATTTTGTTTATGATTATAGTTTCCGCATCAGTTTATTATCTTTAGTATGCTCATGATCATGCCAACAGGGTTAGCTTGGGATCACTTGTGGTCCTAGGTCCCGTGTCTGCATTTCGGTGGTAGTCTCGGGGCGTGACATATACTTTGCCGTCATATAGAATGCCTTAACTAAGTAGATCCACTAGTCTATGCTAAAAAGCACTTAAGGAGTCATATAAAAAGTATGATCATTTACTAGCCATGATGGCTACATGGTTTATGGAGACGTGAGTTATCTGAACTCAAACTCGTCCCCATATCGGTGCCCAATACTACTCCCAAAATATACTAGCTCATATGCTTGTAAAAACAAAACTCTTTCTTTGGTTTTAGATAATTACTCAAAAACTTAACTTAAAAGCTCTCTTGGAAATATCAGTTTTCTTTCTTGCTCAAATGTGAAAACATTTTAACTCTTGGGAATACTTAGTTCTCGTATAATCTTTGAAGAATGAACTTTACTCTTAAGCTTTACTGAAAATTAGCTTAGAGGCTCTTTTGGAAATCTCACTTTCCTTTCTTGTTTAAATGAGAAAACCTTTACTCTTTGGGAATACATAGTCCCGATATACTCTTTTGAAGAAATGACTTCAATCTTTACTCTTTACTCAACTTAAAACTTAAGTCTTAAAACAAATTTAAAACATTTGTAAAAGACTTTTGGAAGACTCTATGAACTTCTCTTCACTTGACTCGTAACTTTCCTTGAATTGAATTATGGATTCAAGGATTGTACTTTGTGATAGGAAAGATATCATGATGTTTAGGAATGATTTTAGATAGCTAAACATGAGAAATGATCAAGAAATCACAGCTTGGAAGGAACTCCGTGACGCGGAGATGCATTTAAATTTTTGGTCGCGATTTTTTTTTAGGCAGAACGGTCCATGACCGCTCTGCGACGCA
Organism: Solanum piurae; assembly: GCA_029582685.1. NCBI lineage: Eukaryota > Viridiplantae > Streptophyta > Magnoliopsida > Solanales > Solanaceae > Solanum > Solanum piurae. The sequence continues at coordinate 4,184 of JAJOOO010008704.1, forward strand.
AGGATGAATTTTGCGAAACGGGGGGGCAGGTCCGCAATGCGGCCTGGGGCACCAGATTTTGCCTAACTTTTTTCCTTCTTCGTTTTCCCAACCCCAAATCGCGTAAACTCAGTTCTTTTTCTCAATATCTCTTTAGATTCAAGTACCCACAACATATACACAAGAATCTAACTCAAACAACTCTAATAATCTATAACACCCCGTAATTAGAAAGAAATTAAAAAGAGGAAATAGTCATTTTTGGAGAGTATGAAAAGAAAATTTTAAGTGTGTTAAAGTTAAGTTTTTGGTCAACTTCAAATGACCATAACATCTATCTCAGGATGATTTAGGTATTTTTCTAGATATTGTAGGAAATATCTTGGAACAATCTTTCTAACGCCGCCGAGTTTGCACGATTCCGAGTTCGTATGAGGGAGATATGACCATTGGAAGTTGGGTTGTTCAAATAAGAAAATGTCCAATCCGGATTTTAGAGGGGTATTATGGTCTTTTCCTTACCCAATTATTTTATTTCATTTTTTGGGTAATTACTTGGGGTCTAAACTGGTCTTTGTCAGTTTACACTTTTGGAAAAAAAGAGTTAGGGTTTTGAGAAAAGAGAAAAGAAGAGGAGAAAGGAAGCAAGAATCGTCAAGATCTTCACGAATTGCTTGTGGATTTCATCAAGGGGTTATCCCTATGAGGTATGTCAGTTCACACAACATTGGGTTAATTCACCCACGCGCCAAATATGTTTTATTCTGTGTAATTTCATCCTAAAAAGATTGAGAATTTGATGTTCTTGGGTTGTATTGTTGAATTGCTTTCGTTCTTGATTTTGTGATGAGATTGAGGAATTCTTGAGAGTTTAAGATTGAAATTAGAGTTGCTTTGAGTTAGATTCTTGTGTATACGTTGTGGGTACCTGAATCTAAAGAGATGGAGAAAAAGAATCGAAATTAGGCGAATTGGGGCTTGAAAACAAAGAAGGAACAAGTTTGGGGCGAGATATTACATTGCTCATGGCTTATTTTGGGGAAAGTTTGATGGGAATTGCCTAGGAATGGTTCATAGATCAAGATACTTCTAACTGACATACATGTGATGATTTGGCTAGATGTTTTGTTCAACAATTTCAATATAACATTGACATAGTTCCAGATCGTACTTCACTTGCTAACATGAGGAAAAAGACCATCAATTTTTTTTGTGAATATGCTATTAGGTGGAGGGAGCAAGCTGCTAGGCTTAAGCCACCAATGAAAGAATTGGAAATGATTGATGTTTTTTTCCAAGCGCAAGAACCCGACTATTTTCATTATTTACTTTCCGTTGGAAAAACATTCGCTGAGGTTATCAAGACTGGTGAAATGGTGGAAAATGGCATCAAGTCTGGAAAGATTGTAAATCAAGCTGCCTTGAAAGCCATAACACAAGTGATTAAAAATGGATCGGGAAACCTTGGGGGAAAGAAAATGAAGGAGGATGTAGCAAATGTTGTGTGAGACACGCAAAAAGGTTCAAGGGGTCTAGTTTATCAATATTCACCACCTCAATTCCATCACTATCTCCCCATGCAAGACACATAATACTCTATTGTCCCACCTTAATATGCAGTCTATAGTGCACAACCATATGCATATCCACCAAACTATCCTCAATGGTGAGCGCCAACACATCAAAATGTTTGTCCTTCTACTCAAAATTTTTGAGCTCCTTATAATCCTCGTCTAAGACAGAGATTTGAAGGAGATCAGAGACCTATGAGCAATTTCACACCAATTGGAGAGTCTTACACAAGTTTATTTGAGAAATTAAAACATTTGAATATGATAAAGACGATTCCTCAAAAGTATGTAGATCCATATGCAAATGATTTTAATCCTGCAACGCAGTGTGTATATCACTCTAATGCTCCAGGGCACAATACTGAAGATTGTCGAACTTTAAAAAGGGATGTGGAAAAAATAATCCAAGCAAAGATGATTGTGGTCCAAAATGATAACCCCAAAATGTTACTCAAAATCAGCCGCCGACGCCTGATGACATACATTTCATTGATATGATACGTGATGGCAAAAGTGTGACAATTCTATCAATTCTGAAGAAAAGACGACTAAATTGGTGGAGCTTCTGTAATGGCAAAAGTGCAAAATAGATATCAAACTTGGTGATTGAGATACACTCTTCTTTTCCCTAGAAAAGAGTGTATGGATAGTTTATTTTGTCATCATTTCTGCTACGCAATTCAGATTTTGATTTATTTTATTTTGGTGAGTCAGATCCTTCCGTCATTTCTTTTATGTGTTCATTTGTTGAGTCTTGTAATAGTTTGGGTTATTATAGGGCTATGACCTAAAATTTAGTTTGTCGTCTTGTCATCAAGTCTTTCTATCGTTTACTTAATATAACTTTGTTTTGTGTCACTTTGATCTTCTCTATTTAGCTTTCCTATATACATATCTTTTCAATTCAATTTTGATGACATGATATGCAAGAACAGTTTAGTCAGATCTGAAATCATATCTAGTCATGGAATGAATACACAAAAAGCCAAAAATATATTCGAGGAAATAAATAAAGGACTTAAACACTTGGATACGTTCTTTAGTATCAAAAATAGTTAAAAGGGCAAATTTCATATAAATTGACATATGTCATTTATTATGAAAAAGATATTGTCCAAATGGAGTTTTTAATTGACAAAAATGAAACAAGAGTGGTATACATGTTCATCAATACATACGTTTTAAAATGATACAAGAGTGGTATACATGTTCATCAATACATAAGTTTTAAAATGATATATTGTATAATTTTCACTTCTCATCTTAAAGGTCATTTTTGTATTTGACATTTTTTTAATAATTGATATGATGAAGGCATTTTGTTCTACTATCCAAATACTGTGTAATCATTTGCTACCCTTTTCGAACCTTAATTTTATTTTCTTTCATACCCTTCTTTTGGAATCAAAATACAGTTAAAAAAAAGAGAGTAAAAAAATCAAAAAAAAAGAAGAAGAAAAAAAGAAGAGTCAAGAAATGAGAAAAGTGAAAAAGAGTCCAAAAAGTGGAAAGAAAAAAGTTTGAGTGAAAAAAAATCCAATAACAACAAAAACAAATTTCTTGAACTACGTTCGATCTGATTCTTGCTTTAACAAGATACGTAGGCAAATTATTTTGAGATTCGGTCCAACCAACAAAAAAATCTAGAAAGTCCTCATCACAAAAATTGGGGAAATAAAAGTTTTTTTTTTTTTTTTGCAAAAAGAGTCTATTCCAAAAGTTGTAAGTCCTAACCATGATACGAGTATTATATTTTAGCTTTCATCCCTTTCTTTGTAATTTTGTCTAAAAATCACGTTATAATTCATATATAGACCTTCTGATCAATTTTTAACAATAACAAGTCAAGCAAGCTTTTGGGTGTTGATTATCATATAAGAAAACTATCATTTCATGTCATACGGATAAAAAAATGAGAGTAAAAATCCTCACAAGCGCCACAAAGGCAACATTGGATTTGAGTGAGAAAAAATGAGAGTCTTATTGGTGAAAACTCATGATACCATTGGACAATGGTGAGTGATAGACAAACAAAATGAGAGAGGCTTGTCGGTGAAAATCTTTCGAGGCACCATATGTCAAATGTTAGGCATTAATCTAATGCGAAAGTCAGATTACAGAAATTTGACTTCACAAGTTGAAAGTTTGATAAAGATAAAGTTAGATTGATTGGATAGATTACGCCATTTTGTTCAAAGTGCATATCATGATCATCAAAGTTGAACTCCATATTCCAATGAGTCACTTCTTTCATTTATTTCCATAAAGGGACACACATTGTTTCTTTTCCTTCTATATCATTTTATTTATTTTTGTAATTTTCTTTGTGTTTATCTTTATTACAATAAGCTACAAATGCCTTCAAAATTTACTACCATTTTTTTTCAATTGCACAAAGTTAAAGTCTGGCCAACATATCTAAGGTGACATGATTCAAGAAGGATGGATATTCAAAATAATTTGTTGCAGTTGACAGGTTCGAAATTCGGTGATTGATTAGAATGGGGGAGCAATATATTGAACATAAGGTTCTAGCTTTTAAAAATAAATTGAAGAGGTCTTCAAGGATAAAGGTTATCAGGATAGTCTAGTTAGCCCACAAAAGCAGTCTATTTAAGCTGAAATTTACTTCAAACATAACAACAACAAGAGCAATCATCCTCAAAGCTAATGCCACAAATCGACCACCACAAAAAAAATCACAATTTTTCTTCTTTCTTTTTCTAAACAAGGAAAATGCTGTTGACATAAAGGTTATCTTGAAACCACAAATCTGAAAAATCATTGCAAGAAAAGAAAAATTCATGCATCACATTTATTTTTATTTTTCTCCTAGGATAATCACTTCATAGTCTGAGACATTCACTTTTTTCCATTCTCTTTTAGGATAAATGCTTCCTAGTCTGAGACATTATTCTATTTTTTCTTTCTTTCTCTTGGGATATATACACTTCCTAGTTTGAGACATCTATTACTTTTCTGGTGCAAACTGGGGCAAAAAAGAAATGTTGTGGTGACTCCATTTGATGATTCTATTTAGTAAGATCTTTCAAAATATGAGAATTAATGTAGCAGGACCCTCCTGGATAATGGGAATTAGTGTAGCAGGACTCTCTTGGAAAATGAGAATTAGTGTAGCAGGACCCTTCTGGACAGTGGAAATTAGTGTAGCAGGACCCTCCTAGACAATGAGAATTAGTATAGCAGGACCCTCCTGGATATGGGAATTAGTGTAGCAGGACCCTCCTGGACAATGGGAATTAGTGTAGCAGGACCCTCCTTGACAATGAGAATTAGTGTAGCAGGACCCTCTTGGACAATGGGAATTAGTGTAGTAGGACCCTCCTGGACAATGGGATTTAGTGTAGCAGTACCCTCCTTGACAATGGAAATTAGTGTAGCAGGACCCTCTTGGCCAATGGTATTTAGTGTAGTAGGACCCTCCTGGACAATGGACTCTAGTGTAGCAGGACCCTCATCGATAATGAGAATTAGTGTAGCAGGACCCTCCTTGACAATGCAAATTAGTGTAGCAGGACCCTCCTGGACAATGGGAATTAGTGTAGCAGGACCCTCCTGGACAATGAAATTTAGTGTAGAAGGACCCTCCTGGACAATGAGAATTAATGTAGCAGGACCCTCATGAACAATGAGAATTAGTGTAGCAGGACCCTCCTCATGATGGGATTAGCAGGACCCTCCTCATGATGGGATTAGCAGGACCCTCCTCATGATGGGATTAGCAGGACCCTCCTCATAATGGGACTAGCAGGACCCTCCTACACAATGAAATTTGGTTACTTTCACCTAGGATAAATATTTCCTAGTTTGAGATCATTATTTTTTATTTTCTCCTAGGATAAACAATACCTAGTTTGAGTTTTTTTTTTAAATTCACATTTGCTAATAACTCACAAAAATTTTCCACTGAAAACTAGGGCAAAACTTTTGTTTATTTCTTTTGTTTGTGATGGTTTTCAGGTTTCTTGAAGCGAAACATGGATTTGAAATTCAAGAACAAAGTTTCATCTCTTTTCAGAATGATCAATCCCCATGATTGCCAGAATCAACTTCTTCAATGCATGCAGCAGCCTGACTTCCTGACATCTATCTATATTTAGCTACTGATAAAGAAAACATGCAGTCATTCAAGAACATATTCAAATTATCATTTGGAAGAGTTTTAAAAGCTCACTCTAAGTGGCAAGTTAAGCTTCAAATTCAAATCAAGATCAAGATACTCACCCAAAAAATCAAGGTGATATCTGAAAGTCAAGACTCAAGAGAAGTTGCATGGATAGGAACTTGTACTTTTATTTTCCTTTTGACTATTAGCTTTTATTTTTTTATGTAAGGATAAGAGCCGTGATCTGGAGCCTCGATGGAACCCCACTAAACTTCCAACTCATCACCTCATCTCCTTGAACTACATGTGACATGATTCCATTATAACCCGGGATATGTAGGATGTCCAAAACCAAGACTCGGTCGCACAATTTTTTTTTCTTTCAAATAAGAGTCCGGTCAAAATTTGTCGCATTGTCTACTTCTTTGTCTGAAAGCACTTCGTATTTCCAGTCAAAGAGGGGCAAACTGTAGACACATAATTTTTGACCGAACTTAAAGTTGTATACCATTTTTATTGGTTAAAAAGTTGCTTTTATATTTAAATAAGATATTTTATTTTTTTGTTTTATTTTGTTAAGTTTATTTTAAAATATTTGAAAACTCCAAAAAAAATTGCATTACACTTTAGGCTAAGTTTATTTTGCAATTGTTTAAAAAATATAACAAAAAATGACAAAAAATATATATATGTCTTCTCTTAAATAAGGGTTTAATAAATAATCTTGTATTTTTAATTATAATTTTAGATTAATTTTTGTTGACTAATATTTGTGTTATTAATATATTCTTACATATATTTAATTAAAGAAAAATAAATAAAATTAACCTCCCACTTATTCGCACCCACAACCCCACATCACCCCCACAACCTCACCACCACTCCCTCACATCTACCCACTACCCCGCTTACCCAATACACACTACAATACACCTATATCAACATGCTACAACAATAGCAACACACACATGCAGAACACACAAAAAAAAACATACGTGAAAACATACTTTTAGAAATCAGCAAACACACACAGACGCACACACAACAAAGAAAAACACCAACACACAGAAAAACTCTTCGGGAGAATACCAAAAAACACACACACGCCAAAAACAAAAAAAAAGGCATCTGCAAACAAAACAAAAGACCACCAAAAACACAAAAGAAAGAAAAAGAAAAATCAACAAAAACACAACACATATACCATCACAAACAACCTACAAAAACTTGTGGGTGTTCTAATCGAGGTTCGGTCAAGATTTTGCGGTATTCAACTTTTCCTTATCTCTTTAATTTATTTATGGAATTTGATGTAATTTTATGACAAGTTTCCTTATATTTTTCTTTATTCATAATTTGATTGAAATGAATAATTTGTTGGTTGTTTTATCTCTGTTTAATGAATGAAGTTGGCTTTAATTGATGATTATTTTTATATATTCATTAGTTGTGATCTTTTAAAAAATGAACGGGTCATGACGTTGTTCTCGTCTTGATTTAGTTGTCAATAATGATAAAGTAGGTATTGTTAGGCTAAAATAAGTAAATAAATTATTGTTGTTTGATTTTATCAAACAAAAAATGAGATTTATTTTTAACAATTTGGTATTGTTTTGTTGGATTAGAAAGTGTACACTTAATTTTGACGTCAACTTTAAGAATTGTAAAAAATGATCCAAAATTTTATTCTAGAATTTTAGTATTTTACTTTATATTCTTTATTTTAGGAATACATATTTTCTTTTAATGTTAGATCGAATACTTAATGTGGTTACACATTTTTTCTTGAGACATTAAAATAAACTCAAGGATGTAGTGACGCACCTTGTACACTAATATAATTTACTTTTATTAATTTAAAGTAGAGACTTATAAAAAATAAGGTTATTAAGTGTGATGCAAAGAAGATAGTTATGTCTCTAATCGTGAAGACCAAGAATGCGGTTACGTATCTAGGTCGAGACCAAATAAAAGTTCTACAAATAAATAATGCGACCAAATCATGGCCTATAAAAGTATATCCGAAAGATAGTTAAAATAAGTATAAGTTAATAAAAGCAACCGTGCTAGAACTACGGAACTTGAGGGATGCCTATGTCACACCCCGAGCCTACACCTTGGGCGGGACTGGCACTCGAGAACCATTTTTCACCCCAAGCGAACCCTTGGTCTGGCTTATTTCTCAGTGAAAGACTTAACTCATGAATAAAAATACTTTTAAGTAAACTGAACTGCTCAATAAACACTTAGAATGTATCAAGATAACATTCACTGGCCAAAAGTGGCAACTCAAGGCTCAACCATTAAAATAGGAAATAGAAACTCAATAACTAACATTTGACTGTCTATGAAGCCTCTAAACAACTGAGGTAGATGTCGGGACAAGACCCACAACATCCTAATGAAGTAGTAATAAAACTGAAAGCAATAAAAGGTATCCTTCGGAAGCAAGGAGGATCACCACAAGACTCTGAGTGCTTAACTGAATCAACGATGCGCTGGTTGCTGATCCTGGTTAGCTGTGTCTACATCATAATAAGATGCTGGCCAAAAGGCATCAGTACATTGAATGTACGAGTAAGCGAGGGGAATTTTAAAACAAGACATAAGCTGGAAAGGAACTGAAGAACTTACCTGGATCAACTCAACATAACTGAACTCATTTCAATATAAAACATTTTAAAAACAAGTGCGATATAAACAAAAGTTGTTTAAAACATGATGTCAACTCTATGTGTATACAAAGATACATATAACTCTGAAATGTATGTAGAAATACAAATAATTGTGTATATAAAAATAAATTTTCTTTTGTGGGAGTTTCTCTAACCGACAACCATCACGTAAGAGTTATTGTGATGATACAACGTTTTGCCTCACGCTGCCAGGCCCATCCTATACCTTGCCGAGGGTATAGAACCTGAACTACTAAGTGGATCCACTAGTTTATGCTAAAAAGCACTAAAGGAATCATCTAAAAAGTATGACCCTCTTCTACCCATAGTGGCTACATGGTTTATGGGGCTGTGAGTTGTATGAACTCTCCCCCATATCGGTGCTCAATAATACTTCCAAATTATGATACTAGCTCTTATGTTTAAAAACATACTTCTTTTTGTGATTTGAGATAATTGCTCAAAGGCTATCTTCGAAATCAAAGTTTTCTCTCTTGCTTAATTGTGAAAGCAATTACTCTTTTATGAAAACTAGCTCAAAGGCTCTTTGGAAATCTCAGTTTCCGTTTTTATTTAAATGTGAAAACATTTTAAACTCTTTGGGAATACATAGTCCCCATATACTTTTGAAGAAATGAACTTCAACTTTACTCTTTACAGAACTCAAAACTCAAGTCTTAAAACAAAGTTAAATCATTTGTAAAAGACTTTTGTAAGACTCTATGAACTTCTCTTGACTTGACTCTTAACTGATCCTTAAAGTCAGATTAATATTTAAGTCAAAATTATATGACTTATATCAAGTCCAAATTACATTTGGGTCAGTCCATTAAGTTGACAAGACGAGCCCAACTCATGTTCTTCAAGCCCAAGGACCAAAATTGCTTGGACAAAAACACCCCTAAAACCCTAGCTCAAGCCTATATAAAGAGGTCTTCATAGGACCAAAAGAAAGGAGGAAGAAAAAGAAGTAGACACATAGAAATACAT
>JAJOOO010008705.1:0-18343 GCA_029582685.1 Solanum piurae
CTCAGCAACAAATGAAGTAGTTATGTTCACTAAAGGGAAAATTGTGACTTTAGAGGCTTGATTGAATATGGCAATTGAAACTCCTACTGCTGCAATTTCATTTGCCCCTGCAATTTCAATTGAAGAGCCAACATTTGGGAAACTTTTTTTCAAGGGCAAAATAGTCAAGTAATTATGAAAATATCTAAACAAATGAGAATATTAGTAAGGGCAAAATAGAGAAATAATTAATTCTTACATTTAATGATTTAAACTTCTAACAAACAAAAAAATGTAACTGTCATGTCCTGTCCTTACTGATAATTACTTTTGAGACACATGTAGAATATCAAATCATGTATTACATTATTTTTAAAAAATAATGTCAATATCACTAAATTTTAACTTTCAGCAAACAATTATAAATGAAATAACATAATATAAGATCCTATGAATAGTGGATGTGAACTCTTTTAAGATTACTATTGAAACTGTCAAATCAATATCCAAAAATATCTATAACTATTTATAATATTATACTAGATATATATAAGGTAATGCGACACTTCTGTATGACCTCCAATTAGATTATCTTTTTATTTATTTTTTTGACTTTTTTCTTATTTTAAAATTAATTGAGATATGTAAAAATAAAAATTTCACTCTTAATATTTCTTAGTTACACCTCTTAAATATAGTTTCTCCAACCTCCCCTATAGTGCATTACTTAGTTATTATTGTATTGTTGGAGTTCCTGTTTTTATTATAATATAAACTGATAAATATTGATAGAAAATATAGAAGATATTACTACATTGGATGTTTTTAGTTAGAGTATTATATTGATTTAATATTTACGTTATGGAGTGTTAAAATTCCAATGAACTTTGAGATTCTCAACATAGGTAAATAACACTTGAGTTTTTAAGTAGAGAAGAACAGAAAACTTAAAAAGCTCGTAGTTTAGAAATGTGAGAAAACCTCTCCATTTATAGTTAAATAAAGTGCAGTATGAACATGTGTTTATTTTGTTTAATCATAAAACTCACAACCCTTCAGAAAAGGTCACAATTCATCAAAAAAGTCATAACTATTTAAAAAAGTCGTAACCGTTCAACGCAAAAAGGTGTGTGCTTTTAAAATAAAATAATACAAGTAATAATTATAATATAAAATATAGAAGATATATAAATTGGGTGTTTTAAGAAGAACAACAATAGAAAACTTAATGTTTTTTTTGCGGTTTAACCATGTGAGGAAACCCCTATTTTTGTAGCCAATAAAAGGTAGTATGAAAAAATGTTTATTGTGTCTTATAAAAAAAGTCACAACCCTTTAGAAAAGTCATAACTCTTCGAAAAGGTCATAACTCATCAGAAAAGTCATAACTCTTTGAAAAAGTCACAACCCTTTAGAAAAGTCACATCCCTTTAGAAAATTCACAACCCTTCGAAAATGTCTTAACTAATCGAAAAAGTCATAACTCTTGGAAACGTCATGACCCTTCAATGTGAAAAGGTATCTGCTTTTAATATAATATAATATAAATAAATAAAATATAATATATTATAAAATATATAAGATATACTAAAATTTGTGTTTAAGTCGAGGGTATTATAATAAGTTAACATTTAAAATAGGTAGTTCATACTTATAAGGTAGTATAGATAGACAAACATAAAGATATAGATAGTTTGTCTAATTTTAATTTGATACGAAATTTTAAATTAAAAAATAAAGAAGACGTAACATGAAATGTTAGAATTAAAGAATTGCCCCCTAGCTCCCCCCACAAAAAAGAACATTTTATTATAAATAGAATGAAAATTGAATACGGAGGAGTACTTATTAAATCTAGTTTGGACTATTCAAACAAGTTTTTGATCAAATTCTTTTTCTCCAACAATTTGAGACTTTTCACAGCTTCAACACCAAGTTGTAGTTTGGGCAGCAAAAAAACATTGAACTTCTTGACAAGTAGAAGTTGTTGCAAAAACATATTTATGCCAATGAAAATGACTACCCATTAATTATCTAGATAGTATTCTCATTTGAAGTTGATTTATTTCATTCTCCTTGTTGCATCAATTTTTGTTGATCTATGTAGTTTTACCGATAAAAATATATTGTAATTGTATAATTGAATAATTCTCAGTATTCTTTATTTTAAGAAGAAGAAGAATAAAAGACTTGCAAAATTTGTAATTTAAAAATGTGAGAAGTTTCTCTATTTATAGCCCAAGAAAGGATAGTATAAAAAATTGTTTATCGTGCATTATCAGATAAGTCATAATCCTTTAGAAAAATTACAATAATTCGGAAATGTAACAATTCATCAGAAAAGTCACAATCCTTTGGGGAAGTCACTATCCGTCAATGTGAAAAGGTGTCATTTTTTAATATAATATAGAAAAAAACATAAATATAGTACCAAGTTTGGTGTTTTAAATTGAAGGTATTATAGGAATTTAACATTTAAGTTAGAGAGTTCATGCTTTTAAGATAATATAGAATAAAATAGATATAGATATATATATAGATGAAGATTGTATCTGTCCTATTTTCATGACTAAATTAATACGTCTTTTGTCAAGAAAAGCTTTTGAATACAAAAGTCCCTTGTTCACATTGAGGTGAATTTTGATTAAGAAGACGTGTACAACTGAATCTTATTTGATTGATTATCTGAACTTTATCTCCAAACGTATGTACCTAAATGACCGATGAATGCTGTATCAATGAGAGAAGCAATAGGATCAGCAGCTAATGCAAGAGCTGCAGGGAACGCGATATGTAGGATTTCCATTCCAAGATCATCGAATTTGAAGATATTCCTGAACACCACAAGAAAAATAAATTCCATAAGTGATTAAATCGAGCAAAATTGAATATTAAAAAAACAACAACATATATTTGAAAAAATGTACCTAATGTCTTCAAAGAAAACAAAGATTGGTATGTTCCATCTTTTTTCAGTGCTAGCTACATTGCCAACTTCAGCCATTAGTCCTTGATTTTGATAACTTATCGCGCAAATCGTGTTGGTTAGTGCACCTAAAAATCATCAAAATTTCAAAATTTAGTAACAAATGGTATGAAAATTAACAAGTGAGGAGGAGATCACTAATTTCACTACGAAAAATACTGGATTTAGCGTCAAACAAATTTTGTAGCTAAACGGCTCATTGCTAAATGCTATGTTTTTTTAGTAGCATTTTAAAACAAAAAATAAAAACTACCTCTCCCAAAATAAGAGCATGCGAATAAGCTTAAAGAACTTGTGTTAATTTATATTGTATCTATGTTAATATTGTTTTATATAATTCTCTAATAAACTTAAACAACTTGTATTAATTTATGTTGTATCTATATATGTTAATATTGTTTTATGTAATTCTCTAATAAACTTAAACAACTTGTGTTTATTAATTTAAAGGGGATCATTTAAGAGTCTTCCAACTTGATTTTGTAATATAAGTTTCTCCTTTAATTTAAGATATTCAGTTTATTTTATTTTATAGAGAATTCTTAAAAATTGATAAGCCTAACTTGTTAAATTCTTAATTAAACTAAATGGTATGCACGTCAAGTGGAACTGAAATTCAACGTGCAATTTATTTTCTTTAGTATATTTTCAGTAACATGAGCAAATAAATAAGGTGGCAGGTGCAAATTCCAAATTTATAATTCCCCTTTTATGTATTGAACTATCATCTTAATTCATTGAAATAATAGCACACTGATAGTCGGCCTCACTATCTGATAACCTACCTAGGTTTACATATTTAACAATCTAACCGTCTCGATCTTGATAAAAATAAATGAGACTTAGCTTATAATGTTGACTATCTCAGATATGATTCTAACAAGTTCGGGACAATATTCTATTTTAACTATGTAGAATCACACCATAAATATTGTGTAAGATCATATGATATGATATGATATTGTGCTAGAATCATGTTTGTCTTAGTGTATCTTTTTTTATATAAATAATAGATAATTTATCAATTGTAAAGTATAGAAATACGGAATATTTTTCAACTCTTTTTTATTCCTAATTTATCAATTGCTATCACTTTCCCTGGGATTCTTATTCTCATTCCTCTACCATGTGTGGGTATATCATATATGCCCTTTTTGAATCCGTCTCTGATAACACACAAACACGATTAACAATTTGTTATGCGTATATATTATATTAATCCTGGAGTGGAATGAGCCTGACTAAGTTCCAAATTACCATCGTATAATATGTATGTGACACACATGCATCATGTCGACTATCTGCAGAATCATCAAACACAATAATTCACTTATTTACCAAATTTTTCAAAATTGTCCTGCCACAACTAAAGCTTGTTAATCACAAATAGTGACTGCTTAATTATGTAAATCCTTAGCCTGCAATTGATTTTCGAACACCTGTAATTTTAGTCTGGTATTACAAAGAATTTCACACCTAAACTGAAATTATTCAGCAGTATTACATAATCTTCATATCTATATCTAGTTTCATCAATACTTATAGTTTGGGAGAAAGAGAGAAAAGAGAACCTCATTTCTCAATAAAAAATATATAGATGTATACCGATTGCGCACCCACGTGAACATACAATAAAGTATTTTTATATACTCATAATTCCATAGATACATGACTCTAGCTCAATGCCTCTCAATAAACCGCTATGAAACTTTAAATTGTCTAATTTATGCAGGAAGAGAGATCGAAATTAGGTATACAAGTATGTCATTAGACAATTCAAGCTTAAAGGCCCTGAGTTTTGTCACAATATTATACATCTCCATAATGCACTCTTTTATGTTTCTTTTAACATCTTGCACAATTTAGTCAATTTAAAATATCATTTAATATTCAAAAGGAGAAATGGACTTTAAATGAACTTATAGCTCAATGCGTGCAAGAGGAGGATAGACTTAAACAAGAGAAGATTGAAAGTTCACATTTGACATCTACTTCTGAAACTAAAGTCATTTCACATAAGCAGAAAAGGAGCAAGAATAAAGAAACTGTAGACAAAGGAACATTGGAGCCTAAGAATCAAAAGCCCTACTTCTTCTGTAAGAATTTGGTCACATGAAGAAAGAGTGTTCCAAGATGCTGCTTGGCGTGAAAAGAAAGGATTGCTTAAGGAGTCGAGTGTCAATTGATGTTGAAACATACATCTGCGCAATGGAAATAAGGCACTTGTAGAGGCTATGAAGTGTCTTTAGAATTTTATTAGATACTGATTTTTATTTGCAATTAGATCGAGAAAATATTTGTTGTACCGTCATTTAAACAAAACTTAATTTATATTTCATGTTTGGACAAATCTGAATGTACTTGTTATATTGAAAATGAAAGTTGTAGTATTTCTCTAAATTGACATTAAATTTCTAGTTGTGAGTCGTCATATGTCAATTGATCATATTAGTACAAACTCAATGATTGCGGATCCGCTCACAAAAGATTTGTCACCTAAAGTGTTTCATGGGCATGTTGTTCATATGGGTGTTGTAAGATTTGATGATGAGTCACTTTAGTGAGAGTTTGTCATTTTATTTATGATTTTGACATGTTAAATTTATTTTCTGTACAGATTGAAGTTTTATGAAATTTATGAATTTCATGTGTTTATTGATAACTCTAAAAATAAAAAACTTAACTTTCTATTGTTGTTTTGCATAAGGTAGTAGAAAGTGATTTGGGACTTTAAAGTCATGAAGAAGGACCAGCCAGAAATAGACGTGATTTAGATCGTTTTACATGTAATTTTATGTATTTGATCTATGTCATTAGTATTGCTGATATTTGTGGCCATTGATGTGTTTAGTTACAAATATATGTTACGAAAATCGCTTTAATGCAATATTGGTATTATCGATGGACCAAATTATTTTGAGATATTTAAATTAAGATAGCAAAAATTTATGCACAACAAAGTTTCATCTATGTATGATTCTTTAGAAATAAATGTAGTCCAAGTGGAGATTGTTAGTAATTCTATTTTGTGGACCCACATATTAATATATTATACGTAGATATGCTATTATTAAAGTAGCCCATTGTATGATCTAATAGCATATTAAAGTTTGAGGCTTTAAAAATAAATATTTATTAATATGAGTTTATTTTAGATAAGTTGAAACTCATGGACCTTTTCTTAAGTTTGATGGAGACTTATTGAAAATGTATCATTTAAACCTCTTTTTTTCAATTGAAAAGACACATTTCCTGAAAAAATACCTTTTTTGAAAAGATATTTTAGAATACTTTAAAAAGATTTGATCCCTGAACCAAAAAATATATTTTTTCTTTTTCTCTCCATCTCAGAAAAGAACACTAAACTAGAGAAGTATCCATACTTAGAAGATCAAGCATTCTTCAATCAAGTTGTTGTATATACTGCAATGGAACAAGGTTAGTGTTTCTATCATTCTTCTAGATTAATATCTCTCTAATGTTTACTTGTGATCTTGGGTGAATTCCTTAAAGTTTTCTAACAAAAGTATCTCTCGTAAAACATAACATCACAACTAAAAAAGAAACGGAGAAAGTAAATTTTAACTAAACTACAAGAAGTAGAAATGCCTGGCCGGTCCATAACCAAAAAAAATATATAAGTGATTAGAGCTATGTACCATCATACTTATATTGCCGATAAGTCTAAGCAAATTAAATTGACGATAAACGTCATATTTCCGCAAAAATGTACCTAATAAGTTTGTCCTGTGAACCATGTATTTAAAACTCTATATATTATTTAGCCCTAAAATGTCGTTATATTACGTCAAACAATTTATATATGACCGTAACTTTCACTAATTCTTTTGTTATCTTACATTTTCAAATATTCATCAATATAAATAAATTGGCATGGTCCAAATTTGCATGCACATATGTTACAAGAATGAGCCCGCCTCAGTTCCAAATTACCCTAGTATATATTTAACTATATACATGTGAGTATATACTATATATGTGAGTATTTTTTTTTTAATTTCTTTCGGCTTTTATATCATGAATTAATATCAATAATCATAGAAAAATAATTTTACTGCTTCATCCTTAAACAAAGCTCTTGAGTTCGAGCCCTGCGATGTAGAAAATGTTGTTAGGAGCGCCACCTCCAAAGGAGCCTTTTAAAGAATGACAAAAGTCGCACATTGGTGGTTAATGAGATAGGTGGACTCCTTATAAGGCTTGGACAATCCTCCTCCCTTTGAGCTAAATTTTGGGGTATGATTTAGGTTTAAGACCTAATTTAACAAAGTCCTGCAATGCGATCCAACTTTAATTGAGTCTTCAATATAGACCCCAAACACCGAGTGTAAAAATAATAATAATATTACTATGTGTCTTTTCATATGAATGTGGTCATGTGGACCTGATATAGCTGACATTCTGTATTATCAACGACATTAGTAACGACTCTAGTCAGAAATTATTGATTAGCCATCTTTAAACTATATTTATTGTAATGATCAATCCTCACAAAATATATACAATAAATAAAGGGAAAATTACCTGTGTGAACCTTTGGAGGTTCGTAGTTAAAGTTTATAGGAGACAAAACACAATTTTGTACAAGTGTGTATTATAATGTGAAAGTCTGTAAAAACATATCTTATACGTTACTTATTATATATTTTTATACATGATTTATACGTGGTGTTTATTAAATATATACATAATATTGTATATGTACTGAAAGGCTAAATAGGTGTAATGTGAAAATATTAACTACGTAGATGTGATATATTGTATAAAATTATATATTTTTGTAAAAATCCCATAAAGAAATGCATGACTAACAAGGAAAAACACATGGAGTTTACAGACTTATTTTGACTAGAGATGATCGATTACATGAAATGTGAAAAAAAAAAATCAAAGTGAATTTTTTTATTTGAAAGTTGGTGTTGTATTTGATCATTAATATAAATTAAACTTGTTATTGATAATTTTTTCAAAATTTTAGAACCAAACATATTTTTCTGAGTTCAACTCCAGGAAAAAAAGTGAAATATTTTTGTGCTAAATGCCTTAATTTCCAATTTAATTTGGAGATTCATTTTCACGGCTGAACTAATTAAGGAGGAAATTATGTTTTTCAGCAACAACAAAAAAAAAAAAATTTAAGGACATTATGTCATGAATATACGACACCAAAAACATTTGAAAGTTTCATATACCAGGATATATACTACGTATATATCTAGCTGCTAGCCATATTCCATTACAAAAATGTCAAAATCATATGAAAATGACATCACTATATATTATTATTAAATTATAGTAACATATATATGAGTAAAAAATTCTGTAGAATTTTTACCCTATACGCAAGAAAAATAATTATAACTCCCAAGGAAAATAATATAAATAGTCACATAAGTGCTCTAGCAACTCTATGACTTGACTTCTGCTGACATCGGTGAAATCCGCAGAAAACGCCATGGTCCTGTTCCTGTCCCCATCCTGTAATCAATATCGAGTCAATTAAGTTTGTATCTTATTATGATTTTATTTTTACACGTAATGAATGACAGATTACCTCCATAAACCGGCAAATGTACGCAGGACCATGAATATGGCTAAAGCAATCCATATACCAATGTAGCCATTGTTTTTTGAAAGGACAAACTCACAGGTTATGGTTAATGCGCCAACCAAAACCTATATAAAAATTACTTACATTAAGGACTTGTGTTAATTAGATTCAAAAGGTAAATTAGTTGTCTAAACTAACCATGGAATATGCAGAGTATGCAAAATCATTTGCTCCAAAGTTGACACCATCTAACACAAATGCCACTGAATTGATTGGTTGTGTACCAGCAACAAACTGATCGATCGATAAGGAACATAATCGAAAAATAAGTTAATAATACTGAAACAAAATTAGAAGAATCGGAAAAAATGTTCCGGTACTGTTTATTGAATTGTACCGGGATGGCAATGATTATGAAACGGATAACATTTTTGTCCTTTGAAAAGACTCCTGATCCGAAGTATAACCCAATTGCAACGACTATAGCAAGTCCGAATCCCAACACTAATCCCATCTGCATAATGAAAAACTTTATCATGATGCGCGTTTTATAAAATTAGTAGCCTAAAGCCAAACTTATTGAATAGTACCTGTAGGACTCGAACTCCTGCAGCCTTTGCCTTTTGGAAGTCTTTCTCAGCAAATGAAGAAGCAAGTATTGCCTGGAAAAGAAGAAAACCGCGATAATCAGAACTCTCATTTCTTCTTAATAGTGACATTATTATTGCCTAAATGTGTAGTTGGTGTTTTTATTTACCTGTCCTGCTACAGCTAATCCATCAGCAAGTAGAGATGATGTTAGCCAGATTTGTAAGCATACTTGAAATGCAGCCATCTGCGTTGTGCCTAATCGTGCAGCCAACGATGCAGCCAATGTCACACAAAATGTTACAGCTATCACCCTTGCTAGTAACCAAAATCCTACAGCAATCAAAGTTTATCAACTTAATTAACCTACTTATGATGAATCGTTGTTGATTTGCTACTAGTAATGATAGTCATTTCAGTATCTTAAGTATACATGTATGTATAATATATGCCTTTTTTCGCCTTCTATCATTTACTTACCATTCTTGAGAAATTTGCTGAACTGAAGATCTTTCGCGCTAGGAGGTAATAGATCAACTTCTGTCATCAATTTAAATAGGAGAATAATCGATATCAAGTACCTAAAGGAAACACAACAGAGTGATATTAGTAATTGTGTGACTTGAAATTAGTTTTGATTTCAAAAAAAGGACTTACTGAGAAAGGACATGAGCAATGGCAGCACCACTAACACCCCAATCGAAAACAAAAATAAAGATTGGGTCCAAAATTATGTTTGTCAAATCTCCAGCAACTGATACAATTGAAGAAAAATAATGATAAAAGAGTATTTGATGTATTTTAAGTAGTTGTTGGTTCAATACCAGAGTAATTACTACTTACCAGTAGCGAATAACGGAGTTCTAGTATCCTTGAAACCGCGAAAAACGCCTTGCATAGCCAAAGAAAGAAGGACTGCAGGGGCACCAATTGCCCTCAAGGTCAAGTACTTCTTTGCTGGAGAAAGCATAGGAGAATTCTGTATATATAATTTCATGAAATAAAAGCATATTACTCTTTCTGATCATGAGATGGTCACATACGTAAAATGACATTTGGACATAATGTACTAATGATGATTGAACATTCATACTTACAGATTTCACACCCATTAAGTTTAAAATTGGTTTCGCCAGAAATATGAGGAAAATCGTCTGGAGAATGCCAAGAATGCATCCCATGAGAATTGCAGTTGAAGCTGATGGAATATGTCGCTTCACATGTTTGAGTTTGCCTTTACTTTTATTATCCAAAGACTCACATTTTGTCATCTTAAATTCTGTGAACGTAACATTATTTTGTTTAGTTATCATAAAAAACAGACTGTCTATGTATAAAAGCTAAACTCGTAAGATATACCTGGGGCTAACACAGTCTCTTTGGTTTCCGTCTTGTCATTGTCATGATCATCAGTTAGTATTAGCTGTTTTGTTGAATCATTCTTCTCCATTTTACCCTTCTCCAAATCAGCTTTTGCTTCTTTTTCACTAATTCTTCTAACAGTATCTTCCTCAGCAACAAATGAAGTTGTTATGTTCACTAAGGGGAAAATTGTGACTTTAGAGGCTTGATTAAAAATGGCAATTGAAACTCCTACTGCTGCAATTTCAACTGCCCCTGCAATGATTAAAAATAATTGTAAGGGCAAAATAGTATTTAATGATTAAACTTCTAACAAACAAAAAAAATGTGACTGTGCTGTCCTTACTAATAATGAAGATTGTATCTGTCCTATTTTCATGACTAAATTAACACGTCTTTTGTCAAGTCAAGCTTTAGAATACAAAAGTCCTATGTTCACATTGAAGTGAATTTTGATACCAAGTGAATCTTACTCAATTGAACTTTAATCCCAAACGTACATACCTAAATGACCGATGAATGCTGTATCAATGAGAGAAGCAACAGGATCAGCAGCTAATGCAAGAGCTGCAGGGAACGCGATACGTAGGATTTCCATGCCAAGATCATCGAATTTGAAGACATTCCTAAACACCACAAGAAAAATAAATTACATAAGTGATTAAATTCAATGTTTGGAGAAAAAAAAATCAACAAATATTTGACAAAATGTACCTAATGTCTTCAAAGAAAACAAAGATTGGTATGTTCCATCTTCTTTCAGTGCAAGCTACATTGCCAACTTCAGCCATGAGTCCTTGATTTTGATAACTTATCGCGCAAAACGCGTTGACTAGTGCACCTAAAAATCATCAAAAAATTCAAAATTTAGTCACAAATGGTATGGAAAATAATAGAAAGAATGAGTAATTTGAAAAGAACCTGATGGAAGGAAGCAATGGAGGAGAATAAAATTAACAAGTGAATGAATTTATAGTATGACTAAACTCTCTATTAAGTTTTCAATAAAAGTTGATGACAAAGAATTAAATGAAACTGGTAGTAAAATGGATGTATAGATATAGGTTAAGTTTAATGAAGATAATAAGTGAGTTTAACGCATCTAGGCATGCACTTATTGTACTTTTCCGTAGTCTCATGATGACACATATTTTCCTCTAATTCATATATTTATAACAAAACAAAAGGACTAGGTAGGAAATATAAGAATCTTTTCCTGTATAAAAATCCAAAAGAGTAATGACCAAAATAAAATAATACTCATCCGTTACAAAAAGAATGACATAATTTGACTGACACAAAATTTAAGAAAATAAAAAAGATTTTTTTAATTTTGTAATTCTAAATTAAGTTATATCAAATGTATCAAAATACCCTCTAATTTTATGATTTTAAACATAGTGAAAAACTTAAAGTAAAATGTTGTCAAAAAGGGAAAGGGATTATTCATTTTGAAACAGAGTAAAAAGAAAAGTATGTACTTAATTTAATCCAAAATAAATGAATTATTTAAAGTTAAAAAATATATAGTATATATTTTCAAAATTACCCTTCTTTTTAGTGGAGTTTTCAATTATTTTTACGACTCAAAAATGACTCTCTATACATGTG
Source organism: Solanum piurae (assembly GCA_029582685.1). NCBI lineage: Eukaryota > Viridiplantae > Streptophyta > Magnoliopsida > Solanales > Solanaceae > Solanum > Solanum piurae. The sequence continues at coordinate 12,099 of JAJOOO010008705.1, forward strand.
TCGCACTTTGATAATTTATTTTGACACACACCCTAATAATTTATTTATATTGGACTAGAGGAAATAATAAAAATAATTACAGAATTAAGCAAAAATGTGTAGCTTTTGTAACTGAAAGCATAACTATTTTTTCTGTCTTAATTTATATGATCGTGTTATACTGTAAAACATGTTATAAATATTTTTCTTGGCTATAATTTAAAAAAGAAAAAGAAAAAAGAATTAACGGAACAAATAGGAATGGACAGACAAAGTAGGCAGGAATGAACCTGCCTCAGTTCTATTTCCCCAAGTTGTTAACAAAGCAAAATTTGCACAAAAAAATAGACCTTTCCATATCAGTAAATTAAAAACTATATTTTTTCTGTTCTTTCATAATTTTTATATTAATGAAGAGAATTAGAAGATGAATCAACAAAACCAACATAGAAAGGTATATCTGTTAATGTGTGCCGTCTCCAAATAAGCCTTCTCGATTCAAGTGACCGATCTTTAAATAGAGTTTAAGTTATATATGTTGACGATTATAATTAAAATATTATAATTAGTTATTTAAAAGATAATTATAAATAACTTTATTTAAGTGTTATTAACAACATAGGACAAATAATATGTAGCTTGCTATAACATATTAAATTACGATAATATAAAATATTCTTACAGTACGTAGGAGTCTCGATCCTCGTTGGCATTAAGATATTATGTACGAGATCGACTACCCCATGTATAGAATAGGTACTCCACTAGATAAGTGCAGTATCATTTTTTAGGCCAAAAAAAAAAGAAAAAAAAGAAGGAAAGTTCATGGAAATAATCAACAAGAAAAATTAAAGCTTAAGAAAAGAAAGCCTTGTTTTTCACGATAAAAAAATAATAGTAATAGGAAAATGGACTATGAAGACTAATGTTGTCAATATTTCTTTAAAAATTACGGGCAGGGGATGGGGAAATAGTGGAGGAAATTACAAGTTGAAAATTGAGTTCTTAATAGTAAAATAAAAATTCAGATAATCAACAAATTGAGCTATTAAAATTTTTGATATTTTGATCTCAATTCGAAAAGCTAAGAGTATTTGTTTTAAGTTCTAAACAATATGATTTAATTTCTAGTTTTAGGCTCTTCATATGCACCGACACGGAATGCTAGCTTCTTGTCTAGTTAAAGGCTCACTTAGATAACCTTCGTTATTTATCCTACGATTTATTTTAATGGTGTCCAAATTAATTTATGCGCATGCACTTCAATCATTTCTCTGTGTTATCTCTTAACAAACATAAGTATCGAATAATTTTATCCAGCGAAGCTCATGAAGATGAGAAGAAATTTTCTAATCCTTTTTTACTTCTATTTGAAAAACATGAATTTGAAACCTCATGATTCTTCTCTCAATACTTCATTTTTCACTAGGCCATGCCCTAATGCACTAAAATGCGTATACATTTGTGTGATTTAGTGAGATCCACACTACAAATGGATTCAAAATATTTAAATTTATGAATTCTGGATCACAACTTTTTTGCCCAATAGATTCTAAATAGATGGTTTAAGTGAATTTTCTAAGAAAAAAATTTCATAAACTAAACATCATATATCCTCTCTAGACTAAATGGCGACTATTTTGGGACCTTATTATTATTAGGGCCAAAAATCAAGTACAAGGTTCCAATTTCTGGCCGGGGACAGATTTCTGATTTTGTCATAATTAGAGAGAGCTCATTATTAATTAACTACTAACTACAAGAGGCCAGAAGCAAGTTGTTGTTTGTTGGTGTGCCGCTTCTAATCAAGGATATTTTAAAAAATAAATTATTTTAACTATGTATCTTATTTTTAAAATTTATTATATATTTAAAAAAGTAAGTAAAAAATATTATAAATTATAGTAATTAATAATTTATAATATTTAAAATATATATAAATTTTTTTAGTAAACTTTAAAATTTTTATCAGTATCACCTAAATTAAAGTAGAAAAATATTCTCCCTATTCAATAATAGTTGTCCAACTTGGCACACTCCTTAAGAAACAGTCTGTTATTCCCTCTGTCCCTAATTACTTGTTCACTTTTCCTTTTATAGTTGTCCCTAACTTGTCCATTTTGACAAATCAAGAAAGGACAATTTTTTTTTACTTATTATACCCTCAATTAATTACTTAAAAAAAGAGTAGAACTTTTTGAAAATCTTAAATTTTAATTCATTCACTTCATAATTAATAGGGGTAAAATGGTAAACTCACTATGTCAATAATTGTTTTCTTAATAGGTGTATCATTTCAAAAGTGGACAAGTAATTAGGGACAGATGAAGTACTATTTTATCCTTTCACTTTATTAAACTTAATGCTCTGAGAAATGTGTTAGAAGATAGTACTATTTAATAATAAGGGTAAAATAGACACAAAAAATAAATTATCTCTTGATATTTTAAACTGGATAAATATTGTTGGACAACTATTATTGGACGGAGAGAGTAACGTACGCTGAATCCGTGCTGGCACTAACTCATATATCTACCTTATTTATATATGTACATATATGGTGTCCTGCTTGTTAGTACTTCATATTTTGTTTTCATTGTCTTAACAGAAGTAATGTTGTTAGTTTTTTTTTGTTGGTTTCTAGATAAAAGGAAGAGATTTATTGTACTCATTCGACATCCCATTATTCAACAAATAAAGTTGTTTAAGTTGTTAAAAGATGAAATCACTTATTTGAAATCAGATTAATTTAAAGTTGATTTGTTAAATTGTATTTCCGTATTTGTTTAATAAACATGAAGATCTTATAATTTGTAAAAACTATAAAAATGAATAATAAAATTCAATGGTTATACATTAATCTTATTAGATGATCAAAAAATAATAATCCAATTTTCATATTTTACATTTTTTTATGTCCCAATGCCCCCCTAGTGAGTGAATCAATTTTAAATATTTGGAAATAAGTAGTTCAAATTACTTTTTATTTTATGTCCTAGTTTATATGATTCACTTTACTTTTTAGTTAGTTTAAAACAGAATGACATATTTATAATAATATTTAACTTTAAAAATGCTTATTTTATCCTTAATAAAAATGATGTATAGTCACACTAATATTTATGACTTATTTCAGAACACAAATTTCAAAAATATTTCTTTCTTTCTTTAACTTTGTGTCGATTCAAACTACCTCATACCAATTAAAGACGGAGGAAGTATCGACCAATATTTCCTTTTCCACCGATAATAATAAGTGTAATATATAGTTTGTTTGATTATCTTCTTTTCTTTTAGACTTGGTGTCCTTATCATTTGTTGGAAAAACGATAGAGTGTTGTACACTAGAATTATTGTTATATATCACAAAAAGAATTCCACTTGTACTCACGCAATTGTTAACCCAAAAAGAAAGAAAAAGATTATTAAGTATATTTTTAAAAAGGTTAAGGAAGTAGTGGCATTCTAAAATTGTTAAAAATATGTACTCAAAACAACTAACAGAAAGTAGAGAAAAGACCAAACTTTTCAACGTGCGGCTAACAACACATATGATAATGCATGTTGTTTGAAATTTGGTCTATATAAATGTTGCTAACTTTTCCTCATCATCATGCACTACTTCCTTATACGTATCTTTTATTCACTCAACGTGATAACGCTTTAACTGACACGAAATTTAAGAAATAATTTATAAATAGTTAAAACAACTTATAGATATTTATTTAGACTATACGTAATCTCACAAAGGATAAATAAGAAGTTCAAATTCAAATACAACGAAATTGATATCATAATTTTTACAGACTAAAAAGAAAAATGTGTCACCTGAATTCACATTCGAATAGAGTGAGTAATTAGTAGATAGCCACTTCTTTTTCAGGAACAAAGTAGAGGAAAGTAACTTTATCACTTTGATAGGGAATGTATCTTTTTTTCTTTTTAATGGTTGATTAGAAGTGAATTTTGAATTTTCTTGTTCTCTTCACTTAAAGCTTGAAATTAAGTTGCTTAATAGTCTCATTAAAATATTTAAGATTAATTTTCTTTTGACACTAAAAATGTAAAAGAATGTTTGATTTGTTGGATATATGCATACACATGATAATGTGCATGATCTCATTCAAAGAAATGAATAAAAAGGAACCAAAGTTAGTTCAATATCAACATATATATGTTCCAAAAGAAGGGATGAAAATATAATATTATCAAGATATGTGAACAGATTGAGCTTGAAATAACAACGATTAATTAATTTTGAAGTTGATGTTGTAACTAAGAAGTTTTGGACATACCTTTATGTGGAAGTTAAAAGTACAAATGATTGAAAGTTGCCAAACAAGTGAACAAGTTCTCTTATAGTCCACTGGCTTCTTTGTTTTAATTTGTAGACATTTAATTTTCATTTTTGATGGCCTATTTATAGAGGAGATAGAAAATTTGTTTAGTAGCACTTTTAGTCCTTCAAGTTTTTATAAAATTTCATTTTAATACTTCTGATATCTAATTAAACACATTATACTTTCAATTAATAAAAATATTTGTTTTTTCCTACTTTAAATGATATTTGAGTGGAATTATCATAGGTTTTGTGGTTGATTTTTGTCTTCTTTTCAGTTCTTGGGGTGTGGGTGGGTGGGTTGGGTGGGGGTAGCAGGGTAGGAGGAGTGTGAGTGTGTGGCTAATGAATGTTAAAACGTGCACATATGAGTTGCTTTAAATTTTACACGCTTCAAATTTAAGATGGAATGTGATGCGTAGTATTCTGGTCAAAATATTTAAATTTCTCAAAACCAAGCTTTTCTTGAAAATAGGAAAAACAAGTTTCATAAGTGAAATTTTAAGTTTATTGTCTTTTCCTTATTCATGCCGCTCACCTCACTTTCCACGCCATTTCATTTTGTTCCTTCCTTGATTCTTCTCTCTCTTACGATTTAACCATGATTCGTGGGTCGTTAGTGGCGTATTTCTCGAACTAGGATGGTTTGAAATTGATCTATTTGTGAATATTCCTTGAATTTACGGAATATCCGAGATGCAACTTTAAGGGAATATAGTACCCTTTATATAGGCATGAAATAGGGTTTAGGGTTGAGTAGCCTCCAAGAATTCTAATTGGGATTGAACACCATGTAGAGTCCCAACTTAAATTGAACACGTCTTGTAGAGTCCCTCAAAATTTCAATGTCTACAGTTAACTCTATAAATAAATTGAAGATATAATAGGTAAAAAAATATTGTCTTTTTCTATTTGTCAAAAATGACAAGTAAAAAATCAAAATTGGACAAATAAAAAGAGACATATGGAGTATTAATTATAAATGATTTGGGATTAAACAAACTCTTACTTACCAAACACTAAAAATTAAGTTAAAAACTACTTGTTTTTTAAGAAAATATTTTTCTTAATTTTTTTTAAAAAAAATAAACAGGTTTCTTAATTTGTTGTGTTTGTTATGTAAGTGAGAAATATTATCTCAAAATTATTTATATATAATTTTGACAAACACTAAGCGAGAGAATTGATTTTGTTGGACATTTACAATTTATTTTATAAGTTTAATTTTTTTTAATGAGAGATTTTCATTTTTACACGCAAGAAATGAAAAGGTTGTTTTTTTTAGAAAACTTACATAAATCTCACTAGTTTAAGAGTTAATTACTTAGATACACTCTAATTTGCAATATTACGTATCTTACTAGATTTTGATGCATCTAGATACGTTCAGATATGTCCATATACATGTATCTCAGGATACATGTGGTCAAATTTATTTTTGATACATTGTATCTGAGTGAATTCGCATGTATCTGGAATACATAACAAATCTCGCTCGCCACTCTCCTATTTATCTTGTATCACATATACATGTGAATCTCTCTCACACACACACACGTGTGTGTGTATCTAGCGTGATTCACATGTATTTGGGATAATTAACAAAATCTCGATCGCTTCCTCGCCATCTCGCTCATCTCTCTCCCTATTTTAATGTATCTGGTTGCAAAAATACATGTAGATATCTAAGTGTATCTTTCTCAATATATGGTAAAGAACTCTTAATTACTGGCAAGATAAATACTATTTTGAAAGTATAGGTAATAGTAGTATATATTTGTCACGACCCGAGAGTACCCCCTAGTCGTAACATGGCGTATTCGACCCCAAAGGGGTCTTATACAAGCCACATAGTCATTCATTGCATTCAATAATGAAAATAGTGCGGAATAAAAAAACTTATTTACATCCACACATTCAAACTTCA
>JAJOOO010008707.1:0-30461 GCA_029582685.1 Solanum piurae
ATTTTTATGATTTTTTAAATTTCAACTTTTCACATGATATATGTAACATCACAAAATTAACGATATATTTATCGCATATCTAGTTTACGAGTTACGACCATAAAATTGATTATATTTAGATATTCTTAAAATTTCGTACTAAATTAAAATAGGCTAAATAAATTGAACTGGAGAAAAGTAAATCAATGTGAAGTTGACCATATTACGTTTCTAGTAGATTCCAATATAGAAAAAATTGAAATGGCAACTACTACTTAATAAAGTTGGTGATTGAAAATAATAATAATAATTAAAAAAAAACCTTGGTTGGTGAACGCGTAAAAAAAGCAAAAAATAAAAATAAAATAGAGAAAAAAAAATGGGAATTTGTAAAACATCATATCCAATAAATAGCCCAGAGGATTTGGATAACAAATTGAATATAGAAATTGAAGAAAGTGGAGTTTTGAAAATGTCTTGCCCAGCATTTTTTCCTGTGAAAGAGACTTTTTTCATATCACATGGATCTCCTACACTTTCCATTGATGAATCTTTGCCTGCAAGAAATTTTTTGAAAAGCTTCAAAGAAAGATTTATGATTAATCAAAAACCTAATTCAATTTTGGTGATTTCTGCTCATTGGGAGACTTCAGAACCAACTGTTAATTCTATTCGGGGACGACACGACACTATTCATGATTTCTATGGATTCCCCAAATCCATGTATCAGGTTCGTGTTTTTTGTTCATAATTTTTAGATGATAATTGTACATACTTAAGATACAAGTATTATTTTTTAGGAAAAAGGACAAATATATCCGAACTATCGTAAATGATATGCAGATTCAGTCATACTTTTGGGATATTTGTGTCTAGTTTCTGAACGGCAGGGCATCACTGTCTCAAAAGTATGACGGAGGGTAGCTGTACACTATTTACGATAGTTTGGGGTATATTTATCCTTTTTCCCTTTTTTTTATCATTATTATTAGTAGCTCAGTTGATTGGCTTGATGTGATTGCGTTGTTTTACCTTGTTATTAATTGATGAATGTTGAGTTTACTAAATCAGAACTATTTTTAAAGGTGAAGTCAAAAAATTTAGGTTATGGTTTATGAACTGCAATTTTTTTTTTGTCTGTGTATTTGGGTTTTGAATAGGTGTTTCAGAAATAAAAGAATAAGATTTGAGCCGAAGTTATTGGGTTTTGTAAAACTCGTAAGTTGTAACCATAACTGTGGTCCTGCCCTTGGCTCTGTCCCAGTATCTGTACAGTAAAATGACAAAAATGAAATGATAGTATTTACTTATGTTGAGACACCACATTTCCAAGCATTGGAGGATATGGTAATTTTTCATTTTGATCCGTAGTATCAGAGAATATGATCATGATTTATAACATCTGAGTTATGTCTAGATCATTTACCTCTCTAAGCAGAGGCGGAGCCAGGAATAGGAGTTTGGGGGTTCTAAATTTTAGGACAGAAGATTGATAGCGGGTTTGAACCCACAACACTAGTGTGAAAGGCATTTCCAACACCCATTTCCTTATCTCTAAGTTGTCAATCAATTGTTAGGGGATTCATAAGTTAATATACATATATATTTATTTAATTTTCTAATACAAATACAGAGTCTAAAGAAAAGTTAGTGGGTTCGGACCCCCACCTAGCTCCACCTCTGTCTCTAAGATGTAGGGGTTAAAAAGGATTACCTAACAGATTGATTGTAGCTGAAATCATCTTTGATTTGCCTGTCTCATGCCTTGCTTCCTTGTGTCTTGATTAAGTTTCGTTGGTTAGTGAAGCTGGATGGTTTTGTGACATCTCTGTATATGTCGAAGTAAGTTTCTATAGTTAGAGTTTCGAGATCCCACGTTCTTTTATATTCATTATGACCAGTTTGTGGTTGAGTTTACAGATTCTTGTTTCCTTTAACCTAACAGTTAAGAAATAAAATGAAGCAACTTTTTGGGTGTACTTGCTACAAAACTGTGATAGAGTGTGAGATCGATTAGTTTGTTGCATTATTTTTGTAATCGTGCAAGCAGGATATGTTTGTTTTTTTGAAGCACATAACTAGGACTTACATCCCTTTTAAAAAGTTCCCTGCTTTTCTTGTAATTGTGTGATAAGCATGAAACGCGCTAACTCCATATAATCAGGTTGTGAGATAAAAGCTTACCAATTCCTTATGCAATTTCTCTCATTTTCGATCTTCAGCTCAAGTACCCTGCACCAGGATCTCCAGAATTGGCAAAACGGGTGAAGGACGTGCTCATGGCATCTGGGTTCCCGATAGTGCACGAGGACAAAAAACGTGGTCTGGATCATGGTGCATGGGTCCCTCTCATGCTCATGTATCCAGAAGCGGACATTCCAGTCTGCCAACTTTCGGTTCAACCCAATAGGGATGGTACTTATCATTACAACTTGGGAAAAGCATTGGCTTCCCTCAAGGATGAAGGTGTCCTCATTATTGGTTCTGGATCTGCCACTCACAACTTAAGGGCTCTCGGTCCATCCAAGAATGTTTCTTCGTGGGCTCTAGAGTTTGATAACTGGCTTAAGGACGCCCTTCTTAGCGGAAGGTACATTCTTATTATCCACTTTTTGTGTCTATGCTTAGCTGGTGAATCGAAGACTAAGGTTTTTAAAAGCTCATTTAATTCAAGTCTGTCATAGTTCGATAAAAGTACTACGTTTAAAGAAGCACTCTATCTTCCCCCCCCCCCCCCCCCCCGCATCATCTGCAGGCTGAAACTCAAGTCATTGCAAAGGTCAGTTAAAACGATAGTGTCTTTCTATATGTACTTGACAGATGTAGAATGTGAATACAAAAACGATAACCTACCTCTCACGAGGCTTGACCTTAACCCTACTTAATGTAGAATGTGAATGTTACTTCAAAATCATCTTTGGAATGTCCAACAGAAATTCAGGTTTTATTTATCCATTGTGAAGCTTACGGAGACATGCTTTAGTTATTCTTCCTGCTTTTCTTTGCTCATCTTTGTCCTTTTCTTTTCGTTAGTACTGTACTAATAGTACAAGTTCATGGTTGCAAGCATAAGGATTCTCAAGTGAATAAATTTCTTCTTCTCCTGCTTATACCGGAGTGATTTTATTCATTATTGCGTTAAATTATATGTTATTTTTGAGTAATATACTCTCTGTTATGCATATTCGTTATACTTCAGAAATACGATAATGTCATAATGATAACTAGAAACAATCTTGCTCTACATTGTTAAATGAAATGTACTATAATACAAGTTTCATCTTTCGCCTTTAAATTTATGTTTTTTTCCTTGCTTGTGAGATTATAGGCACTCGGAGGCTGGATCTAGAATTTGAACTTTATGAGTTCTGAATTTTAGGATAAATCCGGTTCTTAATTTAATTTATGTTCTTGTTCTGTGTAGGCATCAAGATGTCAATAACTATGACATGAAGGCGCCGCATGCAAAAGTTGCACACCCATTGCCCGAGCACATCTATCCGTTACATGTAGCGCTAGGTGCTGCTGGTGAAGGCGTAAACGGAGAACTTATTCACCATAGCTGGGATCTTGGTGCACTTTCTTATGCTTCCTACAGGTTTCCTAGCCTAAATAGGTCTTCATAGATGAATGTTTGTGTGTATTTATAGTTTCTGATGGTGTTGTTATATGTTGTATAAACTTCTCAAAAGTGAATTTGTTATTTTATAGAATAAAATGTAAAAACTAAATTTGATGTGATCCAGAAGGAGGAGCTGAAATGTGATGAAGGGTTGTTGAGTTAAATTGTTACAGTTCTCTAGTTGACAGTTGTGTTTTAGAAGGCATTTGACCATGATTTTTTTTTGAGTTTCCCACCCTGTGTCTGGAACCCACATTGGAGCTCCGACTAAATCCGGATCGCGCATTGCAAGGCCCATTTGGGGGTGGCGCCCCCAACAATATTTTCTCCATACCCAGGGCTCGAACCCGAGACCTCTGGTTAAGGGTGAAGCACTCCCACTAGAGCACCACAACCCATGTTGGTGTTTGACCATGATTTTTTCGATGAAAAATACTTTCCCTTTAACAAAACACACCCTTCTATCAAATATTATTGGGAAAATGGGAAATTTTTTAAAATGTCAATATTTTAGCATTTAATAGGATTCATTAGCCACACTTTTAATATTTATTAAAAGTGTCAATATTTTAGTCTGTTGTATTTATGATTTATGTATTTTTTTTAATTTGTTTAATTTGAAAAAATACAATTATTTAATAACATATGAGAGAAAATCAAGGGAGATAATATTTCAAAAAAGGTAAATATCAATTAATTTTCTCATCAGTTACATTTTCAAAGAAAACTCAAACGTGTGCCTTTTTCACAATGTGTTTTTTTTTTTCCAGAATTTTGTAACCTTTTTTAAATCGTATTCATTCCAATATGTATACTATTTATATTCATTCTGGTTTTCATGTTGTATTTTTTTTATTAGTTTGTATTCATTTCAATAGGTATGCCAAATAAATCTGTAGTTATTTAAGAAACATATTTGTATTCATGTATTTTTTTCACTGTGTATTTAATAACAATGATGGATATTTCATTGAATTAATACTATGATGAATATACATGCTTCTTATTTCTTAAAATATTATACACTAACAAGTAGTACATCATTTACTTGGCACATTATTTGGTTTGTTTTCCATATTTTTGTACTTGTAAAAGGATGCAACAACAAGAAAATAAATGAAATTTAGTGATCCCAGGGTACAACAAAGCCAGAATACATTGTCCATTCTACCATCATTGATATTATCAGGCAACCATCCAGCTTCTCTTTGAACAACATCAATCAATACATTTCCCAGATAAAACGCGATCCCAATAAACAACGAAACCATTGCAGTTGATGTGTTCTTCAAGGATGTTGGAAATTCTTGATAATAAAACGCGATATGTCCTGGAAAATGAAATCCTTCTCCAATTCCATTTAGAGCTAGTTGTGGTAGTAGCCAGAAGACAGACATTGGGACGATAGCATCTTTTTGTCCTTGGAGATGGTGTGATCTAGCTACCCTCAGTCGTCTAGACTCAACCAAGGCGGAAACAGCCATACATGCTATAGTTAGTGCATGGCCTATGCCAACGCGCTGAAGAGGGGTGAGAGAAAAGGTTGTGTACTTAGCTAGGAAGGGATTTAGTATTCGGTCAATGATGGATATGGCTATACAAGTGAATAACATTATGAAGACTAACATAGAACCAGCTGGAATCTCGAAATGAGGTCCCATATGGCGATCCATTTTGAGAGCCTGGAGCGTTAACAGGCTCACCTGCATTACCAGTTGTGTCGATATTAGTATACCACTAGCCCATAGAGGGAAAAGTTTGATCAAACTTTTCAAATCTTCTACTTGCTGCACTGTGCATAATCTCCATGGATTACTAATCGATCCGTCTGGTTTAGTGTCTCCCTCAGTAATAAAAGCTGCACAATTCAAGAACCTGTACAACCGGATTTGTATATCAGCTAATCATTTGTGACAGAAAGCATATATAAGCAGAGCAAACAGGGGAAAAGAGACGTTTTAGACGTTTACTTGAAGGATTTCGTAGGAATTTGAGAAGTTGTTAGTATGGTACTTTTGTCACTTGGATCATGATAGTAGTGTTGAGTTTGATCTGAAAGAGGGGCTCTCCATTTCTGAGTAGCAGCGACTAGGACACGTGCTAGGTTGACAAAAGGGCTGCCTCCTTGTTCCTTAACATGGCGATAGAAACGTTTACCAGCAAGGAAAATTGCCAAACCAAGGATGTTACAAGCCATAGATATACCAAAACCCCATGCCCAACTGATATTGTCTTCCACATAGATGATGAACGCGGTGCTTAAAGCCCAGCACAAGTAAAAGATGAATATGTACCAATCAAAGAACATTGTTTGATGTTTTGGCTTATCAAATTGATAAGCTCCCATGGGTGCAACTGTAAAACGCGTGCCCCCGAACCCAATAGATGCTAGTGCCAGAGCCACATACAAAAATACATATTGGTTTGTTGAAGGACTTGTGCAGAGATTGGATCCATCACCACATGCTAGAGGTCTTAATGCATCAATTACTACTGTCAATAGTAGAAGCAATATACCCTGCAAATGCAAAACAAGAAATCAAAAATATGGTTCTTGGATCCTTACTAAACTTAAGTGAAAGTTAACAAAAACACATCTGAAGTATCACTCTTTTTGCGAGTTTCATACCTGAACTATCAGGTGTTTGTTTTTTCTACCTGAATTATCACCAACTATTTATCAAAACAGACCTCGAAAACAATCGCCAAAAGGTACATGACAACTTAATTAGCCTATAAAAGTCCGTCCACATGACAACTGACTCATTAATTTCGAGGTGTGTTTTGATAAATAGTTGGTAATAGTTCAAGTAAGAAACCAAACACATGATAGTTCAGATATGAAACTCGTAAAAACGTGATACTTCAGATGTGTTCTTGACCATGTATATTTACTAACAAGAGAGTTGGTTTTCTATACCAGAACAGAAATAAGTGAAGAAATCCAAATAACAGAAAAACAGCCAAGATAAGAGTCAGCAATGATCCCACCAACAATGGGAAAAATTGTTGTCAATCCATTGACAACATTGAAAACTTTAGCAGCAGCAATGCTCTTCATGTTGAACTCATTTATCAGAAAAACAATCAGATTGCTAGTCCACCCTCCGGCCGCAAGCGATAACCCCGCCATGGTTGCTGAATTAATCAATCATAAATCCAAGATTTGAAGTTTATGAGTTGCTACATCGACATTAAGTTAAATATACAATAATAACTGAGTCCACAGTCACATGTGACATTGTGGATAGTTAAAATGAACTCGTTGCTTTCTACTCGAATCATGTATACAAAAATATTAGAGTGACAAACTTTAAATCCTGAATTTCACTCTTAGTAGAAACGTACCGATAATAAATGGGAATGTTATCCAACCACCATTTTTCCTAGTAGAAGAGGACTGCATTGCTACTTCATCAACATGAATTACTGAATTTTCCATTGCTAATTATGTTGCAAGTAAAGTAGAAAGAAGAAACATATATTATATAGTTTTTACTTGCTATGGTTTCTTTTTTTTTCTTATTTATTTAAATATATTGAAGGAATTTTATTTTTTTTATTAGTATATATTATTTGGAGAACGCCGCCCTTATCATATTGTTTCTGGATCTAACTAATTGCACAGAAATTCATAAGCTATGAATATGATTGAACATACTCTCTCTGTCCGATAATAATCATCATGTTTCCGTTCTCGAGAGTCAAACCATAACAACAACAACAACAAATCAAGTGAAATTTTATCACTACCTCATGGAGGTAGAGAGACGATTTCCGAAAGACCTCAAGAGTCAAATTATGAACTTTTATTAATATTTTAAAATATATTTTCTTATCACGAGAAAAGTTGTTACTTGTAGCAGTACTTATTGTATAATATACCATATAAAATACTAAATTGATCTTATTCAATTTAGCTTCGAAAATGAATCAAATTGACTTTCAAAAGGAGAAACATAACATAACAACTAATTTGAGACGGAGAAATTGATTTTGTACATCATTTATATATTTTTAGTTTTATAACATTTTAATAAAAGATTTCCATTTTTCTCTGAGAAGTGTCATTTTCTTATATTCAATTTGTAAGTAGTTAAAGAACAAGTTGAATTTAATTAAATGAAGTCTACATAAATAAAACGTTAGGCGTACCTAAAGTCTGAATAAATAAAAGGAGTTGAATGCGAAAAAAACTATAAAATATAAACGTGTGTCTGCACTCAATAATATTTGGAGGACTTAGCATTAAACTATACAAAAATAAACAGAAAATCATCTCAGCTTTACTAATTTCTTCCTAGTTAATGATTGAAGATTTTTTATTAGAAAATTAATAAGTCATTTTCTATATTTCGTTGTTAGAAAATATTTTTCAAAGACAGTTTTTTCAGAAGGTGAGGTAAAATCATGACTTTCTGCACTTTTATATCGTGGTTATCTATTTCTTATGTGTCCAACCATATATTTGTATTATTTTATGCTAAGATTAATCATGCATTAAAATATATAACAATCAATTATGCCCTAAACAATTTGTTAACTAAGTATCAAATAAGACTTTCGAATCTTGTTGTCTTAAATTAAAGATGTGTATAATCTTTTAAATCGTATAGTCTTAAACTTGTCACATTCTCTCATGTGGAATGTTAGATGAAAAACTTACTAAATACTGAAAGACAGAAACATCACTATTCTTTCTTCAAAGAGCTTATCAACACTTGCAACTAAAGAAACCTCAATACTTATACCATGATGAATATACATGCTATTCTTTGAATTATAAACAATGAGTATCATTTACTAGGCGCGATATTTGGTTTGTTATCGACATTCTTATACTTGTACAATGAAGCACACACAACGTAATACATGAAGTTAGCTGATCCCAGGATGCAACAAAGCCAGAAGACATTATCAATTCTCCCATCGTTGATATTGTCTGGTAACCATCCTGATAATCGTTGAACAAAATCAATCAAAGTATTCCCCAAATAGTACGCGATACCAATAAACAATGCAACCATTGCAGTCGATGTACTCTTCAAGGATGTTGGAAATTCTTGATAATAAAACGCGATATGTCCTGGAAAATGAAATCCTTCTCCAATTCCATTTAGAGCTAGTTGTGGCACTAGCCAAAACACTGACATTGGAACAATGTCATTGTTTTGGCCTTGGAGTTTGTGAGTCCTGACGATCCTCAATCGTCTAGACTCAACCAGGGCGGAAACAGCCATGCTAAGAATAGTTATAACATGGCCTATTCCGATACGTTGAAGAGGGGTAAGAGAAAAGGTAGTGTACTTAGCTAGAAAAGGATACAAAAACCTGTCAATGATGAATATGGCTATACATGTGAATAGCAAAATGAAGACGGACATAGAACCAGCTGGGATCTCGAAATGAGGTCCAATATGGCGATCCATTTTGAGAGCCTGAAGTATTAACAGACTCGTTTGTATGACTAATTGAGTCGATATAAGAAAACCACTAGCCCATAGAGGGAAAAGCTTGATCAAACTTTTCAAATCTTCTACTTGTTGCACTGTGCATAGTCTCCAAGGATTACTTATCGATCCGTCTGGTTTAGTGTCTCCCTCAGTAATAAACGCAGCACAATTCAACAACCTGTACACGAAGACTCGATCAGGTAACCAATTTTGACAGAGTATGTATATATAAAAGCAGAGCAAACAAGGGCAAAAAGACGTTTACTTGAAGGATTTCGTAGGAATTTGAGTTATTGTTAGTGTGGTAGTAGTGTCACTTGGATCATGATAGTAGTGTTGAGTTTGTTCTGAAAGAGGGACTCTCCATTTCTGAATGGCAGCAACTATAACACGAGCTAAGTTGACGAAAGGGCTACCACCTTGTTCCTTAACATCGCGATAGAAACGTTTCCCAATGAGGAACATTGCCAAGCCAAGGATGTTAAATGCCATAGAGATACCATAACCCCATGACCAACTGACATTGTCCTCTACATAAACAATAACTGTGGTGCTAATGGCAAAGGACGTGTAAAAGGCGAATATGTACCAATCGAAGAAAATTGCTTGATGTTTTGGTTTATCGAATTGATTAGCTCCCATGGGTGCTATCGTATAACGTGTGCCCGCGACACCTAGTGATGCTAATGCCAGAGCCATGTATAATACCGCGTATTGGTGTGTTGACGGGCTCGTGCAGAGACTGGATCCATCATCACATGGTGGAGGTCTTAGTACATCAATTGCTGATGTTAACAATAGAAGCAATATACCCTGCAAGTCCAATTGAAGAAATAAATATGGGGTTCTTGGTTATTTTCCTACTAAGTTGTTCAGACTCTTCACTTTCAGTGTTGCACCCGTGTCGACATGACAAGGGTGTGGCACCAGTATCGGAATTGGATACTTTGACCAAAATTGATGGAGAAATTCAGAACAAATACATATGATTTCTATAATCAAAACAAAAAAACTAAGGTGAAATTGAAGAAAATGGAATAGCTTATATATAGAAATTTCTACGTCAGTCCTTTTCCTTTTGTCTCCTTCTTGAATTCTCCCCTTGATCAATACTTTCTCCTGGGAATACCTAGTAATTTTTCTACATAATTTAGACCTTCAACTCTATTTTTAGTACTTTGAATTATTTTTAACCAAATCTTAAAATTCAGAATATGAAAGATCCGACCTCTAAATTCACACATGTTAGCGTACACTAGCACTCGAGTCCGAGCAACTTAAGATGAAACTAATGAGGGAGAGTTTGTTTCTATACCAAAGCAGAGATAAGAGATGAAAACCAAATGACAGAAAAGCAGCCAAGATAAGAGTCAGCTAGGATTCCACCAACAATGGGGAAAAGTGTGGTGCATCCATTGATCACATTGTAAACTTTAGCTGCTTTGATACTCTTCATGTTGAATTCATCTATCAAATAAACAATCAGGTTGCTTGTCCACCCTCCAGACGCAAGCGATAATCCCGCCATGGTTGCTGACATTACCAATCAAAACATTCAAGATTGTTAATGAATGTCGTAGTGAAAGTAGGGAAAACAAGTTTCATAAGTGACATTCTGAGTTCATTGTCTCCTCTAACCCTCCATTGCCCCCTCCCCTCCAAAATACTTACCATCATGCCAAAAGATATAGCTGATAGCAAAGACACAACTTCATTTCTTGACTAACCCCATCAAACAAGTAGCAAGTTTGATCATGACTCCAACTCAGACCACCCAGCCCTTCATGGATTTTGTCACAGGCAGAATGTTGGTGTTGCCCACAGGGGCGGAGCTAGGTGGGGTTCTTAGGTTCGGAAGAACCCAGTAGCTTTTTCGTAGACACTATATTTGTACTAGAAAATTAAGTAATAACTTTTGAATTTCTAACAAATCTAATTGACAACTCAATGCTAAGGAAGGGGAAGGAAATTTAGAACTCCCAAACTTCTAATACCAGCTCCGCCTCTGGACTTGCCCAACACCTTGACCACCCTATTAAAACAATATTTTCTTTCTTACACACCAAACTTCAAAAAAAAACTTAACATTTTTCTTCGTACCAAAAACATCCAAAATCTTGAATTCGACTCTAAACCAAAGGACAAAAAAACATACCTATAATGAAGGGGAAGGTTATCCATCCGCCATTCTTTCGACGCGTAGAACACTTCATTATTGCTGCTTCATCAACATCTCTTACTGAACTTTCCATTGCTAACTGCAGGTCAATTTGAAAACAGAGATATTTGTGTCAAATACTTTGTTATGGAGAGTTTGAAGTTATAATATTATAGTAGCAGGCAAAGGTTATCCAAGACTTGCACGCCATACTTTTTTTTGCATTTTATAAAAGTTCAATGATTAGGATTATGTTATTTTAATAGCGTCGATGGGTCACTTTTCGATCCCATCTTCGATAAAATAATCATTATTTTAAAGTTTTTTTTGTGCTATTTTTTAATTATAGGGATTAAAGTAATCATTCATCTCAATTTATGTAATATAATTTAATGTGACACGAGTTTTAAGAAATATAAAAAGATTTTGTAATGTTTAAAACTATCTTCAAAAAGAGTATATTGTATGTCATTTTATTTTATAAAACTTCCACACCTTTGGGATTCTTACATATGTAATTAAACTATCCAACTTTTGACTTCTGATGTGATGTTTTCTCAATCAAATTATTATTTCCTTCGCTTGAATCTATGTGGTATCGTTAAAATTATGAGAATTTATTAATTTTTTAAAATTAAATTTATTTATTTTTTAAATATTTTAAGTTGTTAAGTATGATGATCATTTAGAATATCATTTAGAATTCATTTGTTAAACTTTACCATTTTGGACAAATCCCACCATTTTGAAAAGAAAAAAATGTTATAAACTTTTGATACAATAACTTGCATAGTCATAAATAAATTATAGTACTAGAAGTGCAAATTACTGTAAATTTGCTTTATGAAAAGAGTTAACATGTTTGTCTCTTGCAACGAAGAAAGTCAACAATATTGTCCAATTTTCAATCAAAAATCATACATAGGTCATATATATTTTATTTTATTTATTTATTTAAATAGCATAGTCTATGAAATGATTAGAGAGATTAAAGCACCAGATATATTTTATTTATATGAACACAAACCAAATTTAAAAAATGGTAGGTTCACCTAAAATAAGAATAAATAAAAGGAGGGTGAATGCGAAATGTTATCGAACATCAATCAAGTTGCATAACATTTTGTTTTTTTTATAATCAGAGTTGATTTACACGTATTTCAATTAATTCTATGAGTATTGTAACAAATAAAAAATTTAACAATAATAATATAATTGTTGCTAATAGAATATAATTAATGAGGCTAGTAAGACTGGGAATACATGACCTCAAGGAGTTTTTGCAACGCATTAACCACTAGACTAAACCTTTAACTTATTGTCATGATTTAACTTATTTATTAAAATCAAAATTTGACTTCTATATGTAATTTAAAGGTGGATCTGCCTCTGTTTATAAGCAACACTCTATATAAATGTCGCTAAAAACTTTAGCGATTCTGATTGCAAGGACATTAACTCAATTACCACTAAATATTTTGACGACAATAAATCACCTCTCATCAACAACATTATCAGGTAATTAACTCTATCTACTTATGCTAGAATAGATGAAAAGAAATTATCTAAGTATTTTTATCAAGTTGCATAGTATAATAACACGTTCTCAATAATTTTTGGAGGACTCGTATATTAAATCTATATATAATATAAAGCTAGATGTTAGAAAAGTGAGGTGGCACCTCTCTTTTGCCAAGGATGACATTTATCTTTTTTCTCAAATTTTTTATCTAAAAAATCTGCAAAATAAAATAAAAAAAATACCCCATTAAACAAACCTCATAAATATTTTTTTAATACTACAACCTTTCACATTTCAACTACCAGATCTTTTCCTATTCTTAAAATGTTATATATTCCCCTATATGTTATATTATTAATACGAATAAATCTCTTTAATTGTGAACATGTAACGGTTTTTCATTTAATTAGTGTGACTTTATAAAAATAAATTTGTTAATTGTGAAACATGCAATTGTTCTTTCATCAACTTTCCTCCATTTTGAGTTGAAAGTTTTAGCTCTTTAATTTTAAGCAGAAGAGAGAAAAAACAAAAATGGTTTTTAGATGGTAGTGTGGTTGTATCCAAAGGTTATGAGTTTTCATCATATTGAGAGATGTGATCATTCTTCTTCTTATTCTAATGGCTTATTTATCTTTTCGATGTAATTTTTATATTTGGATTATAAATTTTCAATTTCATTTTACTTCTTTTTTGCCTTGCTGTATTTTCTTATTACAAAAGTGAATTTTATGGATTGAAAAATATAAAGCCTTCAATCCTTTGTGATACTGTATAATTACTTCTGGCTATTAGCAGCTATAGTTAAAAACTGGAGTAATAAATATCCAAATGGAGTAAAAATAATGTCAGAAGTTGTTGATAGGTCATAGGTTTTACGAGTTAAGTTAAGGAGGAGATTGTCGGAGTTGGCTCAACATGAACTTTGAATTCGGCCTTAACCGTGATTGAAACTCTATCTTTTTGTTACTCATGTATCGTAAATTAATATGACCTTCAGTGCTCAATTGCCATGGCTAGATACATGCACATATTTTTTTTTTAGCTATTTCTTGATTATATTTTTCTTGGTTCAATATTTGTTTTTTTATTCATGTGTTTACCGCCCATATTCACTCACTATTTTAGATTATTAATTTTGTTAGTTAACTCAGGTTATGTTATAGCATGTTTTGATTAATATTTTTTGTTAAATTGTTGATTCATTTTAATGATAAGTTTGATAAATTAATACGTTGAATGGGTATCAAACTTATTATTATTTATAATGGCTATAATATCGGCGCGTCATGCAATAAGATCTTTCGAGAAGGATACATTAATAACAAACATTTTTATTTCATTGAAGATGTTCAAGCTAATAGTTATTTTATAAGTTTTAAAATTATTTTTTGAATTAAGTTTTATTTTATTTTTTACAAGAGATTCAATTAATATTTGGAAACATTGTTTAGCCATCTTTTTCTTACATCATAATTTCATAATTTAATACTTTAGCAATTGTTTGTATGTTATTGAAGCACCAAAAACAGAGGCACTAACATGTGTTGAGGTTCGAATAAGTTAATCTTTTCCTCATCAAATTTTATTTTTTGGTTAAGAAGTAATTTACTTTTTATAATTAAATTTCATAACGAATAAATTGGTAAATATCAAATGTAGAAAAACTTAATGCTAATCAAGATCGTTTTAATTTTTGTGCATAATTTACTCACACAAATAATGTTACACATAAATGATCATTTGATTCCAAAAACAAAAATGTGTACGCAACATTTACCACTTTCAAAAAAAAAAAAAAAAAAAAAATTAAATGAAAAGGAGAGTATTATGTGATGTAATAAGATGTCTGTGTTATTAATAGTGATGTCAATAAGAATTGTTATTAATAATTCATTTGTTGACTGCAGAAATAAATAACAAAACTAAAAATAAAGTGAAGAAAAAAATGATAAAAAATGTTATTTTGTACTATATTTTATTTATCGAATGTCAGGTGGACATTAGAAAAAGATGTGGGCATATTGATACTTTATTTATTTCTTATGTTATATTGGAGTTAATATCTTAAAATGTCACTCAACTTAGAGAATTTATTTAGTAAAGTTATTGAACTTTGTTTTGTATCAATAAAATCACTCAATTTGTATATTTATATCAATAAAATCACTCAACTAAATTTATCATTAAATTACTTTTTATAACATGTAAACATAAACTCCACAATAAATAAAAAATTTAAAACTCATTAAAAAAATTTAAAGACAAACTTAATTAGTTAAACAAATACTCTTATGATATTACATTACACTAAACAAATTCACGACGAAAACTCGAAGGTCACAGAATTCAAATTTATTTTTCCACTTCTGTCTACGAGTTTTTATTTTTCTATTTTCAGAAAGTTGTGAGGATTTGTTTAAAAAAAAATTATGCTCTGTTTGGCGAATTTCAGAATGCATCGCATTGGTGAGTATTTTCCAAAAAAAAAAAAAGTGGGTATTGAACTTCTATTTTGTTTCGTTTTTAATGTTTTTTCTATAAAAATATTTGTGGAACACTTTAATTTCATGGAAATTGATAGGTACTTAACTTTTTTCGCTAGAAATGATAATTGTAGTAGAGAAGGAAATTTCATATGATATTATTGTACATTTATTTATTGTAATGTCATAAGAGTATTTATTTCACTAATTAAATTTGTCCATAAAATTTCTTAATGAGTTTATTTTATTTTATTTACTTATGGGATTTATGTTTCATGGTATAAAAATAATTTTTAATTTTGCCCAATTTAGTTGATTGATTTTATTGGTACAAATGCATATGTTGAGTGATTTTATTGATACAAATGCATAAGTTGAGTGGTTTTATTGATATAAAATAAAGTTAAATGACTTTACTAGATAAATTCTCTAAGTTGAGTGACCTTTTAAGATATTAAATCGTTATATTGTAAGTATGTTATCTAAGAGGTTTAATGATAATGAAAATAAAGAGCACATTATTTAGCATTTGAAAAGGTTTTAATATATGGATGAAAGAAGAACTCAATAAATAGTTATCATTTACATTTTTATAATGTTTTCGACTCATCTAAATATCGAGTTCTAATTTTACTGCAAATCACACTTTGTATGAAAGTTATCATGTTAAATTTTATCAAATACAAATTTGGTTATTGATAGTTTATTTTGGTTAAAATATATTCATGTATATTTAGGTGATGAACGAAAATTAAAACAATTAACATTTTTTAAAAATTTTATAATATTAAAAAATTCTTAAAAGAACTATAGTAGTAAAATAAGTTTCGATTTTTTAATTAATAACAATCATTCATTTCGCGCGAAGCGCGGACAAGTTCACTAGTTATTATATAATTAAAAGAAATCAAGTAGGATATTTTCCACCTAATCCAAGTTTATAAAATGCTGGCACCTACCCTGATGATCGGAACTTATGTATAAGAAAATTCTAGATAATTTAACCATATATTCTAAATATTTTTCTAAAGCAATAATTAGTGACGGAGCTATAATATACTGAAGGTGTTTGAAAAACTATATCGTATATATAAGTAAAATATTACTTGAAATGATTAAATCTAATATTTTAGACACCCTTAACCTAATAAGATGTTGTGGTGCAATGGTGTTAAGTTTTCCTGCTCACACTGCAGGTGCGTGTTTGAATCCCCGCAATTGCGTTTTTTATTCATTTTTAATTGAACTCTACTTTTTTTTTACTACTCTAAGTTATTAACTTGCACCTTTAATTGTCTAAGCTAATTAAATAACTTTCAAAATAATAATTGTTATTTTTGAACTAATTCAAATATTATTCATCAAAACGGTTTTTAATTAGAACCAATTGAATTTTCAATGAATTTGAATTTTTATTTCTTTTCATTAAAATTTGAAATAAAACTTAAATGTAATTATTTAATTTAAAGTTAATAAACAAAGTTCAAACTATTTTTATAAAGCTGCTAAAAGCAAATAAAAGAACACCTCGTTTGATTCTGCTTCTATTATTCATGTCTCGTTATTGATGTCGTCGCCAGAGATTAGTGAAAGCTTGAAACGTAAAAATGATTTCATTTTAAGCTTAATCCCCCCCTCCCTTTTTGTTTTGCTTTGTTCGTTCACTTTATATTAAATTAAACATAAATATTAAAGCTAAATATTATGCAGTTTGATTTTTAAAACTCTGAAACATTTATTCATAGAAAAAAGTAATATTAATATTACGTAGTTTAATTTTATCAGTGCACCCATTTATCGAAAAAAAATTGCTTATATAATACTTGGACATCCTTCGTAAAATTTCTAACTCTACCGCTGTAAATAATGAGAAAATATTAGCTTTGGTTCACTTATTTAATGAGATTAATTCTTGTATTTGTTGCCCAAGATGATTATTTAAGCACGCAACTGATGATTTTATGCAGAATTTTGTACCAATTTTATTAATAGTACCAATCAAGGTCCAATAATTTTGTACAAATTTATTTATTATTCATTATTTATATGAATTTGGATTGAGCAACGTTATAAGTGGTAACACGAATCTAATTCCTTCATATAGTTTAATGATTAAGTCCTCCAATAATTATATTAAGAACATATACGTTTATATTCTATAGTATTTTTTGCATTCACCTCCTTTAATTTATTCTGACTTTAGGTACCCATAACATTTTGTTTATTATAGCTTCGTTTAATTAAATTCAATTCATTCTTTAATATTGTTTCTTCTGCCTCTAATTAGTTGTCATGATTCTCTTGTCAAAAGTCAATTTGACTTATTTTCAAAACTAAATTGAATTAGATCAACTCAATATTTCATATTTAAAACTCAGATATTCAAAAATTATACGATAATAATTAAGTACTGTAAATTACAACTTTTATCATGTTAATTTGTTGAGAAAAATATATTTTAAAATACTATTGATCAAAATTCACATAGTTTGACTCTCGAAAAGTGAAACATGACAAGTAATATGAGACGGATGAAGTATCTAATATTAATAACAATATGGACCACGTTCTCCATATAATATACACTCAAAAAAATGTTGCTGAAATTTTTTCCTTCTACATATTTTTTAAAAAAAAACATAAGAATTCATAGCAAGTATAGAAACAAACATCTGCTTAGCAATGGAAAATTCAGTAATTCATGTTGATGAAGTAGCAATGCAGTCCTCTTCTACTAGGAAAAATGGTGGATGGATAACATTCCCCTTTATTATCGGTACGTTACTTTGCTCATCTAAAACAACCTACATGGTGTGATATTGTCCGTTTGGGATCAGAACTCATGATGTTTTTCCCCGGAGTTTGTGTTTTAATATTCTTTTTACATATGTAAAAGGTAGTGAGTTCAAAACTTAAGTTAACGATAGGAATACATAAACTTCAAATCTTGAATTTGTTTATGTCTCTACTTAACAATTTTGATTGTTGAATTCAGCAACCATGGGAGGATTATCGCTCGCGTCTGGAGGGTGGACGAGCAATCTGATTGTTTTTCTGATAAATGAATTCAACATGAAGAGCATTGCTGCTGCTAAAGTTTTCAATGTTGTTAGTGGATTGACAACAATTTTACCCATTGTTGGTGGGATCATGCTGACTCTTATCTTGGCTGTTTTACTGGCATTTCGATTTCTTCATTTATATCTGCTCTGGTATGTAAAACCAACTCTCTTGTTAGTTGAGTTGATTTCTCCGATGATCACTAACTTATTAAGTCATTTTTTGGTTATTTTTGTTACAAAGACTAAGCATAGTGAGTGACCAACGGTGAAATCAACCCCTTGAAAATAGAAAAAAGGATCCAACAATTTTGTTACATTTTCAGGGTATATTGCTTCTATTGTTGACAACAATATTTGATGCATTAATACCTCAAGCATGTGGTGATGGATCCAATCTCTGCACAAGCCCTTCAACAAACCAATATGTATTTTTGTATTTGTCTCTAGCACTAGCGTCAATAGGAATCGCAGGAACGCGTTTTACAATTGCACCCATGGGAGCTAAACAATTTGATAAGCAATGTTCTTTGATTGGTATATATTCATCTATTACTTCTGTTGGGCTTTAAGCACCGCGTTCATCGTCTATGTGGAGGATAATATCAGTTGGGCATCCCTGGCATGTAACATACTTGGCTTGGCGATTTTCCTTGCTGGTAAACGTTTCTATCGACATGTTAAGGAACAAGGAGGCAGCCCTTTTGTTCGTTGCTACTCAGAAATGGAGAGTGAACAAACTCAACACTACTACCATGATCCAAGTGATAAAACCACATTAGTTCCTACCAAATTCTTCAAGTAAACATCTTTTTTCCCCTGTTTCCTCTGCTTTTATACATATATACTCTACCTGATCAAGTCGTCGTGTACAGGTTCTTGAATTGTGCAGCTTTTATTACTGAGGGAGATACCACACCAGACGGTTCGATTAGTAATCCTTGGAGATTATGCACAGTGCAACAAGTAGAAGATTTGAAAAGTTTGATCAAGCTTTTCCCTCTATGGGCAAGTGGTGTACTACTATCCATTCAACTGGTCATGCAATTTAGTTTGCTGGCTCTCAAAATGGATCGCAATATTGGACCTCATTTCGAGATCCCAGCTGGTTCTATGTTAGTCTTCATATTGTTATTCACTTGTATAGCCATATCCATCATTGACCGAATACTAAACCCTTTCCTATCTAAGTACACAAGGTTTACTCTCACACCTCTTCAACGCGTTGTCATAGGCCATGTACTAACTATAGTGTGCATGGTTGTGTCCGCGTTGGTTGAGTCTAGGAGACTGAGGGTTGCTAGATCACACCATCTCCAAGGACAAAAGGATGGTATCGTCCCAATGTCTGTCTTCTGGCTACTGCCACAACTAGCTCTAAGTGGAATCGGAGAAGGATTCCATTTTCCAGGACATATCGCGTTTTATTACCAAGAATTTCCAACATCCTTGAAGAACACCTCAACTGCAATGGTTTCATTGTTTATTGGTATCGCGTTCTATCTAGGGAACGTGTTGATTGATGTTGTTCAAAGAGAATGAGGATGGTTGCCTGATAATACCAATGATGGGAGAATGGACAATGTATTCTGGCTTAGAAGAATATTTTTACTAAAGCAACAATTAGACGAAGGGAGTAGTAATCAATAAGTATTATGAGGGGAATTACATTACAATATCCTAATCCAATTACAATAAGAAATTAAAAAGTATCCTACTCAACACATTCTAATCGTTCAAATAAATAAGTTAATAATAAGAAAAGGAGAAAAAAAAAACATCTCATTCGATGCGATCAAATGATTTTCCCCCCCTTAACATAATGAGATTTAGAATATATTGAGTTCTCTCATAACGTTTTTCAGGTTCGAATTTCCAAAATCGACCCTTCAAGTTGAGTCATATAGACTATAGTCAACCTTCATAAAAATACATCTACAATTGCATGATGATATTAGTATCACGTGGATTCCAATTTTTGTGCATGATAGGCGGAGGCGTATTTTCATTTCAGTAAATTTTTATATATAAATTTATTTTCTTCGTTGAAAATATTGAATTCTGATGAACTTATTAAAGCATATCATATTATATGAAAATGGGTTGGGTGGTTTTCTTAGATGACTTTGGGCAATCTTTTTTAGCTTTTGGAGTTGAGTTAGGGGCCAAATTAAAATTCATTTCTTAATATGGTATTAGAGCAAGGCACATACCAATTATTATTATTATCGATGTTGGACCCTTATATTAAATAGTCTATGCTTCAGATGTCCAACTCTGGGCATGAGTTGGAGTATTGAAAAATCTCACCTCAGATGAAAAAGAAATGAATTTTAAATCATAATTCTATCGTGAAAGTGGCTAATTAAAAATATTCATATTGACTCTTCAACTATATTGAGGGAAAATAATCTTAACTAACCTGATTTTAAACATTTTCATTTGCCCAAAATAATAATGTTTCTTGTTGTAGGTATTTATTCCTTTTCATTCACTTTCTCTTCATAATTGATCCACCCTTCATAAAAATAAATGATAAGGGTGGCCACGAGAGTCGATATAATATATATTGTAATTTTTTTTTATAAAAGGACGTTTATCGACACCCTTTAAATATATGTGACTCCACCACTTCTGGGAGGGACTCTTGGGGTAAGTACTTGAAAGTTTTGGCTTAATAAATGTTTGAGATCACAAGTACGTACAAATAGTTCAAATCATTTTATTAAAAAAATTGGCTCAATAAATGTGCGTATGAAACGATCGTCGAAGGTTGATTTTGTTAAAAAATTAATAATAAATAGTATTTAATTTGAAATTGATCTTTGGGGGTCAATTTTTTCAGTCTTCAACCGGAAATCTATTTTTTGAGGTCGATTTAAAAAAAAAAAAGGCATGTCTCTAACAGGGCCATGCAGCTGAGGAGTCAACATGTGTATTTGTAATTAATACTAACTCATAGAGAGTCATAATTTAAAATTTATAATTTTTAAATTCGTATGAATAATAGTTAAGTTCATTGACAATATACAAATCATTAAAGTAAATACAAAAAGAAAAGGAAAAATGTAGAGTAACATTAAAGAGATATAAGCTCTTTGTGATTTAGATATTGTAGAGTAACATTTTATTCTTTTATTATAAAACTGATATTTCATCCAATTTCTATTACAAATATTATTGCAAGCAACATAGACAACCATATGCAAGAGGCTTCTTTCTTTCTTTTTTGGTTTCCCACCCGGTGTCCGGAGCTCCGATTAAATCGGGATCACGCACTACAGGGCCCATTCGGGGGTGGTGCTCCAAACAGTATTTTCTCAATACCCAGGACTCGAACCCGAGACCTCTAGTTAAGGGTGAAACACTCCCACCAGTGCACCACAACCCATGTTGGTATGCAAGAGGCTTCATTAATTCATAAGGACATTTTAACAAATGAGAAGGAAACATATTTTTGAAGTATGTAACAATAAAGACCTAGAAACCTTAACCAAGCGTGTCGTGGACAAGTTAACACTATATATAGAGGAAAATAAAAGGTTTTTTTATATGTTAACTAATGGAAATAATCAGTTATTACATGTGCTTATTATATGATGAATAAGACGATGAAATGAAAATTGTTAATCTACTTTCTGTCGTGATATTGCTTTCACAAGTTTCTTCACTTGTGATAGCCTACAACTTCTTGCAGTGTATCGATGGATAAAAAGGTCATGTATCCAGCATCTTCCTCGCAAGAAAAGGCACATCAATATTCAAAGGATAGAACCTGCATTATTAATAACATGCGACGCGATATATATAAACAACTCTCATCGGATTAAAAAGAAGCACTTCTTCTGCAACGACAGACAAGATATCGGGAATTGAGCAACCAAAATCTCATGGGAGGTTCTCTCACTCCACTACCTAAGGCTCATCTTCGATCTGCTGGTCAGAAATGTGTTACTATTACAGAGATATCGCATATCGATGATATGCTCAACTTCGACCCGTTGGACAGAAATGTGTTATTATTACAGAGATATCGCATATAGATGATTCGTGATGTGTTAGGTTCAAAGGAAACCGACTTGTGTTGGTTAGATATAAAGATTTGAGATTTGGACCAATGAAATTGTTGAAATAACATTTAGGAAGAGTTTAATGAGGGTTGCTAATAATGTCATAATAGGAAAAAATAAAAGAAAAAAATAATGATGAGTGAAAAATGGATGGGATATACCAAACATTAGTGGGGCCAACTTAAGCAATCTTGTGAATCAAATATTAATTTAATGACTTATCCAATGGTTTGGACAATCAAAATCACCGATTTCTTGATCTTGGATAATAGAATTCATCGGTTTCTTGAACCTAATTTATTGCAAAAGTAAATATCTCGTCTAATCCATTGTCTTTTTGTTTTCATATTAAAATATAGTTTTTACCCTCACAATTAACATATGTTAGTAGCAATACTTATAATAGTATGCACTATTTCAAAATAATAAAATATAAATCATGTGTTGAGATTCACTACCTTAGATATCTTGTTCTAAAAAATCTTATTGGCAAATATGAAGTTTTGAGTAATTCAATTCAAAGATCTAAAAAATTAGAAAAAAGTTTTTATAAAGTTATATTCTCCCATAGTTGGAGTGAAAATTGAAGGAAACAAAACATCAAATTTTTACATGAAAACCCCCTCAAATACAAATACTAATACCAATTATCATGAAAATAATTCTCAAAGTTTATTTAAAGATATAATGAATGACTATTTTAATTTTCTTAAAGCTAAAATCAATTTCAAAGAAAAATCAAAACCTAACCAAAATAAGATTAAACCATCTAACCTTTGGCTAGAAAACATGGGCAATGGTCCAACAGTGCCTTTGTTGAAGACATTAGTTAGTAAAGAAATAGTTAACTCTCGACTAGAAGACTACATAAATTAAGGGTGTGTTCGGTACGAAGAAAAATATTTTTTTGCTTTTCATTTTTTCATGTTCGTTTGATCAACGTTTTCAAGAAAAAAAAACATTTTGTCTAGGAAAATAAGTTTTTTTAAAAAAATTAGAAAAATGACTATTTTTTTTTAATGAAACTAGGAAAAACAAGATATCTACAAGTGATGTAACAGTCATTGTGTCCTATCCATCCTCCAATACGCTTCATCTTCACTCTCACCCCCTTTAGCTCCGATTCCCACCACCCCACACATCTACCTTGCTACTCTCTCTATTCACTTCTGTCAATAATTTACGTCAGATTTAAAAGTGTTTTCAATACTTCTCAATTTATTTTTTTATATAAGTGGAAGCATCATTGGCTCAAGACTTTGCTTTGAAATATTCTCAGAATTTGCAGACAAATGATTAATGCTTTTTCTTTTCAATGCGTTTTCAAATTGTTTTGCCCATTAATGATTAAAATCTCTGAATGCTTGCATTCAACGTTCCAGAGAAATCATAAAATGCACTTGCAATCGCACTATGATTTTCTTTTTATATAATCATACACTTTCTCAGATCTATTTTACTTGTCATTTTTTCTTTTTTTCCGCGTGTTTCTTAAGAAATATTAATTAAAAGGGTGATTTAATCATATTAATCTTTATTTTTATTTTTTTATTTCAATTTAATATTACTTTTCTTGTCACAATAATCTTAACTTTAAATATATTAATTCTAGTAATTCAAATTCGCATTATATATGTAAGACTTATTAAAGAAGGAAGCATTTCCTGTTTATAAAAATTATATTAAGAGCGAATGGATCTCATCCGTCCCACCGCATTAAATGGATATCGAATTTAACTCAACCCTATTTATCATCAAGTATTTTGTATATGTATAGAACTCAAGTAATATTATAAAAGCGGAGGCGATATATGCATGCTACAGATTAAATTACACAACCTAATAATTACAGAGCGGACTCTGAAAGAACAAGATAACAAAAATCAAACCGAACAAATACACATACTTGCCATATATAGAGATTGAACATTTTTACATGTACAAAAAACAAGTATATATAACTCGTTCTCCAAATCAATTAAAATTTTAAATCCACCACAGCATACTCGATCGAGCCATGCTAGCTAGAATCACTTATTGAAAGCATTAGATGCACCATGATCAACCACTTTGTTCCCAACTTTTCTCTTGTAAAACCAAACACATAGTAAATAATACCCAAAATTCACCACTCCAACCATAGCAAACACCCAATAAAACTTGTCAATTCTCCCCTGATTTATGTCATTTGGCAACCAACTAGTCGTCCTTCGAACAAGATCAATCAACGCGGTGCTCACATAAAATGAAACCGCGATGGCTAACCATGTTAGGGCAGTTGAAACACTCTTCAATGACGTTGGAAATTCTTGATAGTACAATGATACTTGTCCTGGAAAATGAAATGCCTCACCTATTCCAATAAGAACTAAATGTGGCACGAGCCACAAGACAGAAATCCTGAATCCGTCTCTGTCTCTGACTTCATTAAGTCTTTTAGACTCTACTAAAGCTGCAACTCCCAAGCCAATAAAAGTAAGCACATGGCCAACTCCAATTCGTTTGAAAGGCGTAACATTGTGGCCAATCAATTTTTCCCACGCTGGGAAGAGAAATCTATCGAATACTGTAAGAAAAATCGAGGTGGTGACGAGTACAATGACAGGGATTGAACCAGCTGGAATTTGAAAATGAGGTCCTAAATGTCTGTCCATGGCTAAGGCTTGAAGTACAGACAAACTAATTAGGACCGCGATAGGAGTCGAAAGAAATATGCTTGATGAACACAATGGCAGAGTTCTCATTAGACTTTTAAAGTCTTCTACTTCACTTACTGTACAGAGTCTCCATGGTTTCGCGATTGAGTCGTCCTGTTTAACATCTCCTTCACATTTTAACGCTGCACGATTCAAAAACCTGCATCACAAGTGAAGAGATCAATACATATTTATGTAAAATTTAATTTGGAAAGACGTGGCATTGACTCAGGTCGCCCATTTGCCACCTCTGAAAACATAACAGATAATGGTCAAAAACTCAACTGAACTATTGCTTTTTCACTAGTTTCACAGTTATTCCCATTCCCACATGACACCTCAACTATCAGTTGTTTCCTTTTCCTACCTGAACGATGGTCATAGTTCAGATAGGAAAAAGGAACAACTGGTAGTTAGAGTGTGAAACTAGCGAAAAGGTGATAGTTCAAATGTGTTTTTGACTATTAACTCGAAAGATATGAACTCACCTAAAACTTCTTGAAGGTGCTATTGACATGGTTTGATCAACATTGGCATGTGGTCCATAATACCAATTATTCTCATCTAAAATTGGAAGTTTCCTTTTTCTAATTGTTGCCACAATGACATGAGCCAAACTAGTAAAAGGACTACCTTCAAGTTTAGCATAATGGTAAAATCTACTTCCACTTAAGAAAACAACTAAACCAACAAAATTGGCAGCTACACATACAAAATACCCAAATTTCCAGCTCACATTATCTTCAATGTACACAATAACAGTTGCACCAATAACTGTCCCAATGTACATGGTGAAGAAGAACCAATTGAAGAACATGTTTTGATACTTTGAGTCGCGAAATTGGTTAGCGCCAATTGTTGCTATGTTAGTTCTCATCCCACCTAATCCGATGGAGGCCAACGCGATTCCTCCGTATAAGAAGGCAAATTGAAGTTTTGTTGGTGACATACAAATGCCTGAACCATTTGTGCATAGTTGTTGAGGTCTCAATGTGTCAATTGTTGATGTTAAAGCTAAGAGAACTATGCCCTGTATGAGTTAAAGTTAGATGATCACAACTAATTTCATGATGCATTATAAAAAAGGGCATTTTTGTCAAATTGGAGTTAATTTTGTTCAATAGTCATTCAACTTTCAGTTTATTGCACCAAAACTATAAAATTATACTTTTTGCGACACAAAAATAATTGAACTATGTATATTTATATCATACGAAAAAGGGATAAAAACCGCTCCCCCACCCCACCACAAAAAAAATAGATTTGATGTATGAATAATCTACCAAACCACCTACACCAGCCGAGAAAAGTCTGATGTACAAAACAATCAACGTTAACAGTATACATGAAAGGGCCGTATTCAGAGGTTAATTTTAAAATTATTGGTGCATCCTCCTCTAAAGGAAAAAATGTATGAACTAAGAATTGATTCCCTAAAAGTAAATAACTCAATAGTCAACACTCAACCAAGTGCACCACTTAAATTAGTCACTGACCGCATTCAAAAGAGACATAATGTAAACAATTTATCCTAATGTAAGTCGATAAAAGGAAAAAAAAATGTATGAAATAGGAATTGATCACCTAAAAGTAAATAACTCAACAGTCAACACTCAACCAAGTGCACCACTTAAATTAGTCAATGACTGCACTCGATAGAGACGTAATGTAAACAGTTTATCCTAATGTAAGTCGATAAAATTAAAAAGAAAAGTAGGGGATCAGATTACATACCAGTAGAGAGATTAAACAAGAACTCCATACAACAGAGAAACAACCAAAGAATGAATCAGCAAGAATTGCAGCAACAACAGGAACAAAATTGACAGAGCCATTCATAATATTAGAAACTTGAGCAGCATCAATACTATTCATTCCAAATTCCTCAATTAAGTAAACTGTCAAGTTATTCATCCAACCTGCTGCTGCTATGTTCAATCCCGCTGTCGTTGCTACAAATTATTCAAAAACATAATTAAGTAAACGAAATAACAATAACGTTCTCTCTAACAGATTTAACTTTTTTGAAACGTTCGAGAAAAGAAACCTATTGTAAAAGGGAATGTAATCCATCCTCCTCGTTTTCCGTGTCCAGCTGAGCTTTTCAAGATTTGTGATTCTCCATCCATATTTGAAAAATGAAAAAATGTGAGATGATTTCTTATAAATGCTCTGTTTCAGTTTATATATAGAGCTTTTAT
The DNA here is from genome assembly GCA_029582685.1 of Solanum piurae. NCBI lineage: Eukaryota > Viridiplantae > Streptophyta > Magnoliopsida > Solanales > Solanaceae > Solanum > Solanum piurae. The sequence continues at coordinate 27,247 of JAJOOO010008707.1, forward strand.
AGAAAGCTTGAAAGGTTTGTTTTTGTAGTATTTTTTTATTTTTTTACAAACAATCTTTCCTTTCAAGCAATAAACAAAAAAAAAATAGTTTACTTTTTCAGTTCATTTTTACTTGTCTATTAAAATAGATGTTTATTTTTACTTATTTAGTGTAAAAAATTAAGAAATAATTAGAGCAGCTCATCAGGCGTTACGGGACTTGGAAGGCATCGACTTGTTATTCTTCTACGGCAAAGAGCGAGAGTTGTTTGTTTCTCTATGAAACCATCCTTATGCGGTTTGTTATTATTAATTATAGTCATTTTCAAATAGCAAAATTGTTATTTTATTTAGGGAATAAGGATAAGTATACCCCAAACTATCGTAAATGGTATGTCGATACCCTCCATCATACTTTTGGGACATTGGTGCCCCTGCCGTCTAAAAACTAGAGAATATATGCCCCACTCTAACGGAAGACTAAATAGGGACACGTGGCACAATCTTACCCGTCCATCAGATATTTAATAAATGTCGGATCGGTGGATAAGATTATGACACGTGTATGTCCGCTAGTATAAAGGGTATATATGCTCTAGTTTTTGGACGACAGAGGCACCAATGTCCCAAAAGTATGACGGAGGGTGTCTGCATACCATTTACTAGAGTTCGAGATATATTTATCTTTTTTCCCTTTTATTTATTGATTCTGAAGAAATGTGTTAAGTTAATAATAGACCGGTAAAAATAAATGGAGGGAGTATATATAAATATAGAGTAGAGGTAGATAATAGAGAAAATTATATCTTAACTACCTTGATTTTAAAAATATTTTAATTTCATTTGCCCAAAATAATCATGATTCTTGTTGTAGGTATTTATTCATTTTCATTCGCTTTCTCTTCCTTGGTCCACCCTTAATAAAAATAATTGAACAGGTGGGAGGCAGTGGAAACCAATAATATATATAAAAGAATATTATCTATTTATATAGTATAATTTTTTAATAAAAAGACGTCTACTGACACTTCTTGAATGCATATGACTCCATCACTTGTGGGAGAAAGCCTTACGGTAAATAGTTAATTAAAAGTTTTGGCTCGATAAATATTTGAAATCACCAGTACTAATTGTTCAAATTATTTTATTAAAAATTTTGACTCGACAAACATGCATATGAAAAAATCAATTAAAAATATTGAGTATAATCGAATTCATGATCCACAATACTATAGCTCCACCCTAATTTTTTAAAAATATAAGAGTGAATGCATGTGAAATGTTAGCAAAAATATCACATCATAATGTTAAATAAGAACTTGCATTATCAATTATTGATGAGATCATATTAGCAATTTTGAAGTTGATTCGCATGGCAATAGGATAATCATCTAAGTGTGATAATATACATATCTCTAAATGAACTCAATTAATAGAGAAAAGGGGTAGGTGGGAGCAGAGGAGGAGGTAAAAGTTAGGTTACGAATTCAGCTAAATATTAAATTTAAAACTCAGTTATTAACATTTAAAGTCGTTATTTTAAAACTCAAAATTATAAAATGAAAATTTTGATTTTGCCTTTAGTAGGTGGGATGGCACAAAAAAAAATGAATGGGTAATTTTTTGCCAAAATTACAACCATTAACATGAACTCAATCAACATTTTCTCTAGTCAACTAGATTAAAATAAGATCCGCGTACCTTCTATTATTTCTTAACCCTATTTATAAAAATTTGATAATTATTGAGTGGAATCCACTAATCATCCATACAGATAGTGGTGCAATATTATATTATTTGATGGAGTGTTATAATGATCTAAATTATTTTTGGTATTAGCATTTTTGTAAGTAGTATATACTCAGTTTGTATTTTGTAAGGCTAAGATTTATGTACTCCTTTGTGTGATTAGTGATTTTTGGTATATATACAAATTGAGATTACATTTGAAAGTGTGGTTAATAACAAAAGTTTCTAAATAATTTATGTCAGCAATAATTAATCAAGAAGGGGAATCAAATTATGTTGAAAAATTAAAGAAAATCCCATGGTCAACGTTGAATAACCTTTTCTTATGATCATTCATTTATTTATCAAAAAAGTTAAATATCTTTTTTAAGATGCTCAGATGGTCCAGTAAAAAAATGATATTTAGATATTTCAGTGAGGAGGTGTGAGAGATTGATTATAGTAGACTTAAAGAGATAGTGATAGGTCGAAGAAGTATTCAGTTGAAGTGATTAGACAATACAGAACATATTTGCAGCTTATTGATGACATGACCTTAGATAAAAAGATATGAAGATCGAGGATTATAGGTATTATCTGATTTTTCATATCAATATATATTATTATTATTACTCTCCAACTATATATCTTATTCTTCAATTTACTTTTTTTATGTGTTACATGTTACCTACACCAGATCCCACTAGTGAAATTACATTAAATATATTATTGTTATTATATCCTCTATCAATTCATTTGCATTCAACCTAGGGGGGAAATCCCATGATCTTATCAAATAACTTCTCGTTTTCTTATTATCGTGTCCTATTTATTTAATTATTTCATTTTGTTCCTTTGTTAAAAAAAATGAATTATGCTTGACGACTTTCATTATGCTTCCATTTTGAGCAACAATGGAAATGTTAGTGTTTAATTGCTTTGATTAACCAGCTGGAAGACGCTTTAATTAGAGATGTATTTATGATCATGCATGCAGTATCATTTACACTTTCTCCCCTATATGCAAATAAATTTTTTTCGAGATATAAGTTTATATTTTGTATCATAATATTGCTAGGTTATACTATTAACCATGCGTTTTGATATAGTATTATTATTGAACAATTGTTTATTCATTTATTCAATTCAATAAAGTGTTACATTATATAGATCAATTTGTCATATATGTGTCCTTAACTTATATAGTAGATGATTTGGTGTATAGAGTTTAAGCTTATACACAGAAGATTAAATCACCAGTTCTTATAAGTTAAAAGTTATAGTTCACAATCGTAGATGGAAATTTGGACAAAACCATCAGAAAGATTGTAGCACGAGATTAAATGTAATTTATCTTGATTATGAGAATGGTATAGTTCTAACTTCTCGTGCTAGTGCATTTTGTATGTATTGAACGGGACCGAGCAGAGATAGATGTTTTAGACTGATTGATAAAAACATATTCTCTAAAATGTTAAATGTACTTATATTCTTAATCTTGATATAAC
>JAJOOO010008708.1:0-13274 GCA_029582685.1 Solanum piurae
AGGTTATGCGTCCCAAATGATGACAAATTGAAGAGAGAAATACTGAATGAAGCACATACCTCACCATATGCAATGCATCCTGGGGGTACAAAGATGTACCAGACCATCAAAAAAAATTATTGGTGGAATGGTATGAAGAGAGACATTGCAGAGTTCATTTCTAAATGTTTTGGTTTGTCAGCAAGTAAAGGCAGAACATCAGGTCCCAGTTGGTTTACTACAGCCCTTGTCGATGCCGAAATGGAAATGGGAGAGAATAACTATGGACTTTGTTTCTGGACTTCCTCGCACTCAAAGAAATCATGATGCAATATGGGTGATTGTGGACAGGCTAACCAAAAGTGCTCACTTCTTAGCAATCAGGATGGATTACTCACTTGAGCGTTTAGCCGAATTGTACATTAATGAGATTGTAAGACTACATGGGATCCCTGTGTCTATTGTATCTGACCAAGACCCAAGGTTTATATCTAGATTTTGGGGCAGCTTGCAGGAAGCTTTGGGTACTAAGTTGAAATTTTGCACTTCGTTCCATCCTCAAACAGACGGCCAATCGAAAAGAGTGATACAAATTTTGGAGGATATGCTTCGAGCTTGCAATATGGATTTTGAGGGTAGTTGGGACAAACAATTTGCTTTGATAGAATTTGCTTACAATAACAGTTACCAATCAAGTATAGGAATGCCTCCCTATGAAGCCTTATACGGAAGAAAGTGTCGAACCCCTTTTTGTTGGAGTGAAGTTGGTGAAAGGAAACTTATTGGTCCTGAAATTGTGCAACAAACAGAAGATAAGGTAAAAATTATCAAGGATCGTCTAAAGATTTCTTCGGATAGACAAAAGTCATACGCTGACCTAAAAAGGCGTGATATTGAATATCAAGTTGGAGATAAAGTATTCTTAAAGGTGTCTCCATGGAAAATGATTATGAGATTTGGCCAAAAAGGAAAACTTAGTCCCCGATTTATTGGACCTTATGAGATACTTGAAAGGGTTGGACCGGTTGCATATAAATTAGCTTTGCCACCAGAGTTAGACAAGATCCACAATTTCTTCCATGTTTCTATGCTTAGAAGATATAGCTTTGATCCATCTCATGTTCTTCCAGTTGAATCTATTGAGGTTAATCCTGACATGACGTATAATGAAGAACCTATCTTAATTCAAGCTCGGGAAGTGAAGCAACTTAGAAACAATAGAATCCACTTAGTAAAGGTACTTTGGAGGAACCATTCGGGACAAGAAGCTACCTGGGAGAGAGAAGAAGACATGAGAACCCAGTATCCGCACTTGTTCCGAGACTAGTGTAAGGTAAATTTCGAGACAAAATTTCTTTAAGGGGGAGAGATTTGTAACACCATGAAATGATAACAAAGAGTCGCATGTCGATACACCATTGCTTAATTACTACAATATGTTTTATTCACATTTTGGAAACTTGAAATTTTGTGATATTTGCAAACTTGCTTCACATAAATTGTGATCGTAATTTAAGGGATTGTATTAGGGTATTTACGTAATATTCTAATTATAATTATGTATAACTTGAAATGGTGGTGAGGTATATACATATGGGTATGTATATACGCATTTTGGGCAGCACACTTTTATTTGGGCAGCACCTTTGAAGGACAGTAGTACAAATGATAAACATGACTTGTGTGAGTATATATTTTCACACCTCCTTGAGTTAAATTCGTTTCCTTCAAGAATAAGAACCTTAGAACCTTATTTAATCAGTTGTTCTTCAAAATCACAAGAGAAAAACTTGGTCCTTTTGGCTGGAATTAGAGACACACACTTCTCTTTGGTAAGTGATGAAATCTGTTTCTGAGCTGGGTAGTGTTTGGTAGTTTAAGTATATCTCGTTCTCTCGAACATCGTTTACAATGAATAAATATGATTTAGAAATATAATTCATATACCTACAACTCTTATGTTTATGTTAAACTCTAATTTAGTTGTTATGAATATGAAATAAGGGACGCAACATATGACAAGTTCTGTCCAGATTCCGGAATTTGAAATCCTGTATGTTCAACTGTTAGTGTTTTGATTATATATTTTTGTACAAAATGTATTTTGCGGAGATTATTGATTATTTTCAAGCTTAAGATCTGTACCTACATCTTTTATGAAGAATATAAAGTCCAGTTTTGCCGTTTTCCTTTTCAAATCTAAGTTGCGACATGAAGTACTTTGTTGGCCAGAATTACTGTTTTGGGAGCATAGTCGTATTTGTACAGGCTAGGCTTACTTGTGATGATATATTGTGTTAAGTCGTCATTATTGAGCTACTAGAAAGTAAATAAGTTCTTATATTCATTTTTTTAAGGTTGTATATACTCGTGTACAAGTTGAAGACCTTGATACGCTGGTTGGTCTATGGTTTGAACTCTTGAAGTTGTGTTGGACTGTTTCTGTGCTAAAGAACTGAGGTTTGTGTATAAACTTGTACTTGTACTCTTTTTACCTGCTGGTATATCCGGAAGCTTATCTTGGTACCTTGGTTACTTCTTGTCACTTTGAATTGTCGCGTTAGTATCCTTTAAGATATTAAAGACACTTGTATTACTCGCCCACTTGTATGGATTGTTTGATCACCTGGCACCCTTGTTGGGACCCTGTCCTTCTTGTGGCTGTGACTTTGTCACTATTGGCATGCTTCTTGATTCGGATAATTTCCCATCTTGACTCTGGATTTTTAGTCCGTCTTAAGAATGGAAGTTGTCCATTTTAAGTACGAACTAGAAAGCCATTTTTAATATGGTTCTTGGTTCTCTTGATTATTGGGCTTGACCCTTCTTGATACAGGGCATCGTCCCTTCTTGATTGCTTGTTCTTGGTGTGACGACATGATGTATATATTGGGAAAGCCTTGTTATTTAATCTCTTGGAAAATGGTGCTATGACCGTTCTTCACATTTGGATCTTTAAATATCGAGCTTGATTCTCTTTGTATATTGTTTACCCGATTTATTGATTCTGTTTCAATTGTGCTGCTCATGACTTGAGAAAGGTGGCGTGGTGAATCTGAGGGCTCCGAACCTATAGTTTTGTACACCACTAAGCTATATGCTTAGCGATAGTTGTTCTATCGTAGGGAATGTTCGAGAGGATGCGTGAAGCTGGCCATTGGAGATGGAGATTTTGAGAGCCTTAAGGAAGATCACATTTGCATATAGGCATCTATATCTTGTATATACCTTGGGAGTTGTACATAATCTATGTGTTGTGTATTTATATGAAATTTTGAGGGCTAATTTGATCATGTCACCGTGGGTTGTAATATAAGTCTGGCTATATGTTTTGTTCTTTTCGGGGTGTGTAAACCCAAGTATTGTAATATACTAAATTTACTATTTGTTTTGAATGGTTGTGTGAAGCATGAACCGTCTAATTTGGGTACTCGGAAGTTGGTAACATTCTTTTTATATCATTTTTAAGTGTGAGGATAATATATGCATGAAAATCTCATAAGTTATTTGTTTAGGTTATCTTGGAAGGGTTTTTCCGCCATAAGTAAAAATTCTACTCAGTTTTGATTTGACGCAAATAAATGTTTAAATGGGCAGGATGCACATCCTTAACTATTTTTTATTGAACCTGATCCCCCTACTAGATTTTAATCAATACTCCCTACATTCATCTCTTTTAAATGTCGCAAGTATTAAAGTAGATTCCTTCTTAAGTGGTAGTATCCTTCTGAAGGGTCACTACAAATTATGAATTTGTAGTTATGTCATTTGGACTAACCAAAGCTCCTGCAACTTTCATGGACTTGATGAACAGAGTGTTCAAGAACTATTTGGACTTGTTTGTTATCGTCTTTATTGATGATATCATCATTTATCCTAGGAATGAGGAAGAACACGCAAACCATTTGAGGGTTGTCCTGCAAACTCTCAAAGATCGCTAGTTATTCACTAAGTTTAACAAATGTGAGTTTTGGTTACAATATGTTTCTTTCCTTGGTAACATTGTGTCTAGCGAAGGGATCCGAGTGGATTCTATGAAAATAGAAGCAGTGAAACAATGGCCCAAACCTACCTCTCCTATAGATATCAGAAGTTTCTTGGTTTTGGCTGGCTATTACTCAAGGTCGTGGAAGGATTTTCATCCATTCCCTGTCTATTGACTAAGTTAACTCAGAAAAAGGTTAAGTTTCAGTGGTCAGATGATTGTGAGAAAAGCTTTGCAGAACTAAAACTAGGTTGACTACAGCTTTTGTTTTGACTCTACCAGAGTGTTCAGACGGTTATGATATCTATTGTGATGCATCCAGAGTTGGCCTAGGTTGTGTGTTGATGCAGCGAGGCAAGGTTATAGCATATGCTTCTAGACAGCTTAAGATGCATGAGAAGAACTATCCAACTCATGACCTTGAACTTGCAGTAGTGGTGTTTTCACTTACGATTTGGAGACACTACTTGTATGGTGTTGATAAGTCCGAGATTTGGACTCAATGAGGGCCTCATTTATATAGATTTAGTGTCCTCAAATGCTTATTTTGTGCCAATAACTGACGTAAAACCCTTGATTTCCAGGTATACAGAATGAGGAACAAAGCAAGGACATTAATTTGCAAAAAGGAATGAAGTGAGCTGAAAGAATAAAGAAATGCAAGCCTGGTGATCGCCAAGTCTACTTGGCGAGTCGCCGAATGGCTACTTGAGCGCCTAAAATTCTAGTGTGCCAAGCCCTGAAGGAAAGAACCAAGTTGGCGAGAGAAATGAGTAGTCGGCGGATCGTCGAGTGGTTCTGCAATACAGTGTTGGATCGCCCAAAGTTAAAGACCTTAAGGATGCTAAAGGCCAAGGCAGAAGGGCAATGGAATTGAACCAAGGGTGTATCGTCGAATGGTTCGGTTGGACCGACTTTCTTAACCGAGTGACTCTTTGTAGCACATTTTTTGCAACAATAAATATGTTTTTGAACATTTAGTTTAGTATCAATTACTCTTTAGAACAAATTTTTATTATGTTTTGAACTATGAGACAAGTTTTCTCTAGTTTTCTTTACATTTGAATAATTGAAGTTTTTCACTTTTGAGAAATTGGAAGGGGGTCTTTGAGATTCCTCGTATTGGAACAGTGTAAAGACGAAATCAATCTTACCCACTTGATAGAAACTCTATTTGGTAACTAGTTTTATCTTTTTATAATGTCTAGCAAAAACCCCAATTCTTGGGGTGTGATTATGGGCTGATTTAGTTTATGGGAATTTCCTATTGTTAGTTTAAATGATGTTCAGCAGTTAGTTCAATCATTAATTGTGGTTTAATTTAAGAAATGTAGTTGCAAATGCAGTTCTACCCTTGTGTTTTTGGCTTGCACGAGAGAGATGGTTTAAAACTAAACCTATTGATTGATGGTCTGTGGGTATTGGGTTGACATGGGTTCAGCTCGAGAGAGTGAATCCTAAACCCAATCCCACACATTCAGCTCAAAAGAGTGAATAAACTAAGGTATGGATTGTTCTTATTTTGCTTGCTTGTTGATGTTCAAGAGAAATCAACTTGATTCGGGATAAATTGTTCGAGAGTAAGTTTATCTCCTCTATATCCTAGCTTACTCACTAATATATAGTTATTTTCTAATAGTTGCATTTACCCATTTATCTATATTAGCCTATAATTGAATCACATCCCAAGAACCTGACTCATTATTGTTATTTCATATTGATTACCATTGTTCTTAGTTGATAATTTTAAACCAAAACCCCCATTTGACATTCATGTCACCCCCTGATTTGAATGATGTATTTATTCGATCATTTTTATTCCTATGACTGATTTCATCATATTCATACTTCTCAATTGACTCTCAAACACGTACCGCTCCTTATGGGATTCGACTCGAACTCATTTAGTTGGGTTATATACTGATTAACGACAGTTGATGCTTAAAATTTGATGAAGTGTCTTTGAAACTTTATTAATCAAAATGGCTCTACTACTGGGGAGTGGTGTTGTTTGAGATTCTTTTGGGGAAGTTGGATTGTGTTCTTTTTAGTCATAGCTGAATCTACTTACTTTCAGTTTTGGTTTTCATGTTACTTGTTTAGAACAGAAGAAATGAGCATGTCTTGTAGCGATGGTAGCCAAGTGGGCCACCCTTCTTCAAAAATGATGATTCTTAGGAATAACATCCTAAATTTCAAGCAATTGGAGGATGAGGCAATCCATGAGTTGTGGCTGAGATTTAAGACACTATTGTTGTAATTTCCAACTCATAGAATCCCAGATAAGATGCTACTGGACTGCTTCTATAGAGGTCTCGATCCTGAGAACACAGGAGTAGCTGACCAACTTTCTCCGGGTGGTCTCATGCGACTACCCTATGCAATAGCAGCCCAACTCCTTGATCACATGACTAAGACCAACAAGGAAACATAAAAGGACTAGATGATGGCTACCACACTCTTGAATCAGCTGGATCTCTTGGCCAAAAAGATTATGGAATTTGAAGCACTGTACAAAAAGAAAGATAGGTACATTCCTCCTCATAAGAGTGGAAAGCCCAAGGACTATGAGGATGAACAAGTAGAAGAGATACTCTCACTCATTCTCCACAAAGTCGAAGATCACGACAGAGTGTTGAAAGAGATAAAAGAGAATGTCTCAATGCTGAATTAGATGACTGCTTCTCATTCCATATCTATTTAGCTACTGGAGACCCAAATGGGTCGTATGTTGTCTCATCTCTACCAGATAAAAAGGGGAACTGCCTAGTGACACTAGGGCAAACCCGATGAATCAAGGTTGAGTGGGGACTTGCGTCATGCCACGACGTAAACTAAGGCGCTTCTTGGGAGGCAACCCAAGTTTTTATTGCTTTTTTTTGTTTTTAGAATAACGTGTGTTGATTCTGCTGATTAAAGTGTGGAATGTATTTGAAATATGCAGTTTGGCGAGAAAAAATTCCAGTTGGCGACTCGCTGAAGAGGTCGGTGAGCCTGACTTTGTCCGCCGTTTGGACCCCCAAGTTAATTGAAGGTCCTGTAAAAATCGGCGAGGTAAGTACCCACTCGGCGTGTCACCGAGTGGTTCAGCAAGGTGGACTAATAATGCCGAAAGGCCGCAAACTGAATGGTTTTTCAAAGGCCAAAGGTTTAAAATTTTAAACTTTTTCATATTTCCTCACTTTTTAACTTCACAAAAACACACCCGCACTATATTCCCCAGATTTTTGCATATTTACCACTTTTTAGTCATTGATACGGTGTTCGAAGTTGGATACTTCCCGCCTAGCTTTACAGATTCTTATATTCGGCACTAAAGGTTCGTTTTTCGAACCCCAAAACTCATAATTAGCGGTGAAACACATTTGCAATCGTATTGTTCTTATTGATGTGTGTTGGGCCTCTCTGAAATCATATTTTTGTGCTTGTGTTCCTTTGTTAGTTTGATATCGTGCCTAAATTGCCTAAATTGTTAATTTTCCAAATTGTGTGCCTTAAAATTGATCATAAATTGTTAGGTTGTGCTTAATTATTGTTGGGTCTAGTCCGGTGAAGTCTGAGTAACCAAAATTTGTGCTAAATGACATGCTTCGCCCAATGATAGAGCATTTGACGTCATTCTTAAGGGCTAAAGTCATCATATGACCAATTTTGGCCAAACCCAGGGAAGTCTTAGTACCCCGGTGGCATGGGTTGTATGGGTCTGAGTCTAATTGAAAAGGTGTATGGTTTGATTTTGTTTTCGAAGGCTGCGGGGTTAATTTTGGAAGTAGGGGTTGAAAGTAGGCACGTTGGGCTGTTTGGCGAGCTGGGTTGAGCTCACCGAACCACTCGGCGGTTTTGCCGAATCCTTCTTGATCGCCTTTAATTTCAGGCTTTTGCTAAGTTTGGTTCTGTAACTTTTGGAAAGAAGCTTGAGTTCGCTGAGTGCACTCGGAGACTCGTTGAATGTCTTCTTATATCGCCCTTTCTATACCCCTAACCCCTAAAACACACTGTAACTTTCGGCGGGCTAGTCTGTGCTCACCGAATGGTGTTGGCGATTCGCCGAAGGTCCCTGAACATCGCCGACCATATATTTTTCTAAGAAATTTTCAAGCCAATCCTTTCGATGATCCCGATCTGGCTCCCATAAGTGATTTACCGATTCACCAATCGGTTCGGCGAGTCTGTCTGCAACTTTATTTCTGCAAATTTTCCTGGATTAATTCTAACTCTTGTGTTGTGTTTTGCAGATATGGCTAGACCAAAAGTAGCAGGCAGAGAAATGCCGCCCCACAAAAGGGTAAAGGGAATTACCATGAATGAGAATGCAGCTGCATCTCGGGAAAAGGCAACCAAACTTCCTACCACAGGTGGGAAGGGTAAAGGGAAAGGCAAGAAAGCCGCTCCTGCGTCACCAGAGGTCAGCTCCGACAATGACGGTATATACGCCACTCACCTCACTACTTCAAAGAGTGAGAGTGAGCACAAGGATCCTCGGGCTACAACTTCTGAACCTGAGGATGATGAGCTACTGATGGCCCAAAGTGTTGAACTGCTCTCCAAAAAGATGCATGATCCTTCTAGGATCAGGGTGCCTAAGAGTCATACTTCTCCTCCTGTTCCAGATCAGTTTGTGGTTCCAGCACCGCCTGCACGGGGTCCTCTTCCCCGGTCTATGAACATACTGAAGATTGAGGGATTGAGGAATATCATCGAGAAGAAGAGGTTGTCTACTGATGGTGTGATAGACAGGTACCCAAAGATCTGGAGCTCCTTGAGGTCCCACAAATTCCAGATATTACTAAACCCCGTGGCCCTTACATTCCAAATTGGGTCCAGGAATTCTGTACGGCCTACGGAGTCCTAGTGCCATAAGGGAAGAAGTTGGCCGCCAAATTTAAGCCAGTTGATTATGTGGTTGTTTGTGGCAAGAAAGTGAAGTGTGATAGTGATGTTATCAATGCAGTTCTGGAATGTTTCGAAGATATTGAGGATGACTGTCAACAGATGATCAGGACAACAATGTTGGAGAATATGATAAAGTGGTTGACCCCTCTTTTATCTGACGGTACTCCTAGGTGGATCGAGGCTGGAGCACCTATAGAAATGAAAGACCTCAATGTAGTAGCGAGGTACTGGTTTGACTGCATCAGTAGTTCTATCATGTCATCCCAGAATGATTCTATACTCCGCCATGCGAAAGCAGCCTGCCTTGGTTGCATCATTGATGGAACAAAGCTAAATTTGGCATGATCATTGCACAGGAGATGGCCATGAGGACCAAGCAGCGTCAAACCTCTCTTTCTTTTCTGGTATTGATCACCGACCTGTGAAGACGAGCCCGAGTTCCTCGATATGAGAAGAAGGATGAGGAAGTGATTCTCATATCTTCTACCGATATCCGGCACATTGAGGTGGACTACTTGAAGGATGAGGCCGAGAAGAAGAAGGTGCCCCGGTGGATTCTTCCCTGATTGTTGATACTGAGAAACTACCTGGAGAGGCAGCATTGCCTACTCCGGCCCTTGGGCCTTCAGGTATATCTACTATTGTTCCTTCTGTGACTCCCAGTTCCTCTACAGCTCCCCTGCCTCCTAGGTCTACTGCTACTGCTTCCCGACCTCCAGTCACCCAGGTTGCGATACTACAAATGGGGCATCTAGCCTACTCTGCTGATATACGTGCCTTCATACTTGATGCCACCATCCCCGGGATGATTAAGATCACTCATAGATTTTGTGACACCTCTTAGTGTGTCTACTGATTCCCTTGCGGCAAGGATAGCGGTGTGTGAGTGAGGCCAAGGGGCCACTGAGAAGGTGACAGCTCTAAAGGCCGCTATTGCTGAGCTGAGAAAGGACATGGACCAGTTGAAATCCACATATATGTCCATGATTTTTGGTACTGTGGAGATCCCCTACATGCCAGCTGATACAGATATACCTTCGGCTACCACCGGAGATGAGGTTCGAGTTCAGGAGGTGGCTGCTGCTGAGTCTAAGACTGAAACTGATGAGGAGCAGCTTGGTGTCAATGAGGAGGCTACTTATGAGGGCCTTACAGTAGTTGAGGAGGCTATGGTGAATTCATCCATTCAGATCTCATTAACAGACACACCCATTGCTGACCCTAGTAGAGCAGGTAGTGTTGATGTTGCACCGGGCACTAATGCCTCGACAGATGGAGCGATTGTGTAGACAGGACCCTTCTTTACCTCTCTCTATGTCATTTTTATTGACTTTTTAGTGTTTTATTGCATTTGAGGACAACTGCCTTTTTATTTGTGGTGGGGTGAGGTATTTCTATACCTACCTCTTGTGACTATTCTGTGTATATATTATCTAGTTTTTATGTTTAAATTGTGTTTTGGATATTGTTTTGTGGATGTTTGTGCTTATGGCTACTTGTTTTAAATGCAAAAGGTTTATGACCCTTCTATGCAAATGGTTTATGACCCTTCTAAAAAAAATTGCCACCTCTTGTTGTGTTTGATTGTGGTTGTTCTTGTGCAAATTTTAGTATCCGTTATGATCAATACCGATGACTTGAATAGTGCTCTTAATCAAATAAAAATGAATGTGCGGCTACGATGAGGCCAAACAAAATTGCATAGATAATATGTGAACTTTTTGCATCTCGTTGTGACTAGCCGATTATCGAATGGAGTCTCTTGTAATGAACATTGCACACTAGCAAAAGTGTGGAGTCTTGTTTGATATTGGTGTCAATGCCTTGTGTGATGAGCTTACCGTGAACCTTGTGTGATGACACCTAGAATTTTTCTCGTTGGTCCGGTTGACTAAGTCATGCAAGCTCTTGAAATGATCTTAGGCAACAATTTTGAAGAGTGAAACAATTTGACAATATACCTCTTTTGTGGCAACCCTTTTGAGTGCGTGAACCTTGCTTGAACCCCCTTTTGAGCCTTACCCTTCTCTTGGAACAAACTTGATGCAATTGTAATCCCTATTTATCCATTCATCCATAATCCTCATGAAATGTGGTTTGTTTGAATAGCCAACTTAGGCCAAAAGCCTAAGTTGATGGTGTGGTGAAAAGAGAAGGTAAATCAATAAGTGTGAAGAATTGCCCCTTTATCCATGGTCTTGAAAAAGATGGAACCCCTCTAAAAAAAAAGAGAAAGAAAAGAAGAAAGAAAAATAAAAAAATGAAAAAGTTGTGAAATAAAGTTGTGAAGGTTGCAAAAGAAATGGGGTATCCGGTATTCCATGAGAAATGAATAATGGGGTGAATTTTGAGCATGAGTGAAAATGTTGAAGAAAAGGAAGGAAAATGATGTTCATACCACATTTCATGAGGATAGTAGCCACTAAGCCTAAATGACCATATCTTTACACTCAGCCCCGTTACAAGCCTTGAAAAGACTTTTTTGATCTTGAGTGAGCTGAAACGAATGTTGGCTGGAAAATAAGGGCAAACCAATGGATGAAGTCATGCATGTGTTTATCTTTGTGAGTGTGAGAGTTGTAAGTGATTCCGGAGCTATAAAATGTTGAACAATTATGTGTGAATATGGAATCATCTTTGTTGTGAGGGCATCTGAGTACCTTTGTTGAGCTTGAACTTGCATTTGAATCAAGTATTGTGAACGTGAAAATCTTTGATAATGGTGAGTCACAACTTGAATCTTTGAGTGCACAATTGATACTTGCATGTGTGAGTTGAGTCTTGTTGTGTGCATTCATGATTGAGTCTTTTGTAGCACTATTTGAGACATCCTTTTTGAACTGCTAAACTTGAGTTTTACTTGAGGACAAGCAAAATTTTAAGTTGGGGGTGTTGATGAGTTCGAGATTTAGACTCATTTGGGGCTTTATTTATATAGATCTAATGTCCTCAAATGCTTATTTTGTGCCAATAACTGACGTAAAACCCTTGATTTCCAGGTATATGGATTCAGGAACAAAGCAAGGACACTAATTTGCAAAAAAGAACGAAGCTAACTAAAAGAATGAAGAAATGCAAGTTTGGTGATCGCCAAGTTCACTTGGCGAGTCGCCGAATTGCTACTTGACTGCCTAAAGTTACAGTGTGCCAAGTGCTGAAGGAAAGAACCAAGTTGGCGAGAGAAAGGAGCAGTCGGCGGATCGCCGAGTGGTTCCGCGATGCAGTGTTGGATCGCCCAAAGTTACAGACCTTGAGGATGCTGAAGACCAAGGCAGAAGGGTGATGGAATTGACCCAAGAGTGGATTGCCGAGTGGTTCGGCGAGCCCGACTTAATTCGAGGAGTCACTCTTCACATCATATTTTGGTGACTATAAATACATTTTTGAACATTTAGTTTAGTATCAATTACTCTTTAGAACAGATTTTTATTAAGTTTTGAACTGTGAGACAAGTTTTCTCTAGTTTTCTTTAGCTTTAAAGAATTGAAGTTTATCACTTTTGAGTGGGTCTTTGAAATTCCTCGAATTGGAACATTATAAAGATGAAATCAATCTTACCCACTTGATGGAAACTCAATTTGGTAACAATTTTTATCTTTTTATAATGTTTAGCTAAAACTCCAATTCTTGGGGTGTGATTATGTTATTATGGGCTGATTTAGTTTATGGGTATTGCCTATTGTTAGTTTAAATGTTGTTTAGAAGTGAGGTTAATCATTAATTGTTTTTTAATTTAAGAATTGTAGTTGCAAATGCAATTCTACCCTTGTGCTTTTGGCTTGCTTGAGAGAGAGGTTTTAAAACTAAACTTATTGATTGATGGTCTGTGGGTATTAGGTTGACATGGTTTTAGCTCGAGAAAGTGAATCCTAAACCCAAACCGACACATTCATCTCGAGAGAGTGAATGGACTAAGGTGTGGGTTGTTCTTAGTTTGCTTTCTCGTTGATGTTAGAGAGAAATCAACTTGATTCGGGATGAATTATTCGAGAGAGAGTTTATCTCCTCTATAGCCTAGCTTACTCACTAATATCTAGCTATTTTCTAATAGTTGCATTTACCCATTTATCTATATTAGCTTATAATCGAATCACATCCCAAGAACTCGTCTTATTATTGTTATTTTGTATTGATTACCACTGTTCGTAGTTGATAATTTTAAACAAAAACCCCCCATTTGACATTTGTGTCACTCACTGATTTGAATGATGTCTTTATTAGATCATTTTTATTCTTATGACTGATTTATCATATTCATACTTCTCAATTAACTCTCAAACACGTACCGCTCCATGGGGGATTCGACCCCAGCTCATTTAGTTGGGTTATATGTTGATTAACCACTGTTGATGCTTAGAATTGGATAAAGTGTCTTCGATACGTTATTAATCAGGTGTTCATGTATATGTGTTCACAT
>JAJOOO010008710.1:0-24105 GCA_029582685.1 Solanum piurae
TATATTAAGCTTGAATTATATTTAGTGTTAGTACTTCTTTCTATTCATCTTTTTAATTTGTCCAACAAGATGATTTTTTCTTATTTCATACTTGTAGTTATTTTTAATTTTCAATTGTTCCAATTTGTTTTTGGCAATTTTTGTCTACTGAGATTTAACTAGCCTTCAAAGCTAAATTGAATCATTTTTATGTAGTAACTATAGGATTACATAAGCTAGAATTATCCGCGTATCAAAATAATTAGACATTAAATTAAGTACATTTTTTATTTAATTTATATGAAACCGATTGTACTTATAATATTAATAAAAATCATAACCCGCCATGGATGAATATTAGCTGATGATGAGCATTTTGTTGACCTTGATGTTTAGTATAGAGTATTATAATTCCATCAAATTACAATTACTACTTTTTTCTATATTTCTTCTACGTAATCGATCAACAAGATGATTTCTTTTAATTGTTTCATATTTCGTTGATTGTTTGGTCTTCAAATCTAAATTTAATTAGATGAGAATATGCATATAATGCCTATTAGCATATGATCTATTTTGTATATTATTTTCTCATACATATATGACAGTGATAATAATATTGACAAAATAAAAAGTTGATTAAAACTTTATTTTGGCCTAAATATGTAATGTAGTTACTCTAATATGTGCAAATTGGAATGGATTAGCATGTTGAAGGCCCATCAAATTGGGCTGGGCTTTGAATTCAATGGTTGACAAAAACCAGCCCATTATAATAGCTAAAGGAACATACTGATTTGAAAAAATAATAATTTAAGAGAAAATTATCTAAATATACAACTTATTTTACCATATTTTCTAAAATTTCCTACCACTCGAAAAAATTAAAAAATCCTACTCTCTCCTATTCTCTATACATCACTTTACGTGATGTATTAGTCGGATATGTATCGGGACGTTGAATGTTGTACTCGAAACCAAGACGCGATATATCGGAACACTTTGGAATGCATTCGGATTCCACCAAATTTAAGAGATTTTTGTAATATAGAAAAGAGCAAGGATAAAATATAATTAGCTCTTAACACTATAAGATTTGTGTAAAATTTCCATAATTTAACTAATAATTCATTTTGGAAACACTTATTTGTGCCAAAACTTTTGTTAAGAAAAAAGTAATCAACCTAAATAATCTCTCACCAACCATTTAATAAATATATAATATTTTGTATAATTCATATTATAATGAGTATTTTACCATCAATAATCAATATATACAAGTCAAGAAAAGTAAATATTTTGTTTGAATGATTTTTATCTATTGTATTGTACTGTACTGTACTGTTTTATTAGTTTAAATACCATGTTTGTTACCTAAATTAAGTAATGTGTCTTATTTTAAGTAACAATCGATTTAGTTTGATAACATATTATTTTTTTCTCATTTTATCATTACTTATTATTTAATAATTCTATTTTATCTTTTACTCTACTTTTTTATGGTTACTCTATCCGTACTCTACTTTTCTTGTTAGTTTATTCTTCATATCAATTATGTGTGATATGATGTAACAATTTAAAACGATACAATCAGTTTTAAAATTATTTTCATCAGATAAATATTGTACAATGCAATACATTATTTCAAATCATAAGTAATAAATATCGAGACAAAGTGTAACTAATTCCACTGCCAATGAAATATAAGTAGGTAAGCATGCAGATTGTACCGATCAGATTCAATTGAGTGACGATTACTCCATCTCTTAAGAAATAACCTATCATTTGTTCAATTTGGTCGATTTGATACTTAGTTAATTCTTTTATGTTTATGTTTCCACTGATACCTAATTGATAACGAACCTGAATGACTTTTTTAGGGCCAATTCCATCAATTTTGGTTGAGGCAATTCTTATTTGTTCATCGCCAACTAATCGAACGCGCGGAAAAATAATTGGACTGATGTGTCACATACGAAACATTAAGAACCAAAGTGTACACACAGAAGACTTTCCTCTTAAACCCAAAATCCTCCATTAATGGAGACATTTCAAGATTCTTTGAGAGAGAAATCGAAGAAGAGTGGCATAAGGAAGTTGAAGAATCCAAAAGTTAAAGCAAAAAGATGAAGAATTTACCGGTGTTTTTGATGGGTTGTGGAGGAGTTGGCCGTCAATTGCTTCAACATATTGTTTCTTGTCGATCTCTTCATGCCAAACAGGTAATGAAAAGTGTTGTCTTTTTATCAATTTGAGAAAATCATCGTCAATTTTGATTGTTATTAGTGTTTATTTCTGTTGGGTTTTTGTGGGTAATACTAAAAACTTACAGGGGGTGCATTTGCGAGTTGTGGGTGTGTGTGATAGCAAATCTTTGGTGGTTGTTGCCGATGTTCTCACTGCAGAATTGGATGATTCATTTCTTCTTGAAGTTTGTCGTGTCAAATCCAATTGCTCTTCATTGCAGACTCTTGCAAATTCTGGTAGCAGTTCGCCCTTTTTTTGGTTTTGTTGTTTAAGTCATTTGGTGTGGGTAGTTTACCTGTTGTATTGCAATATTTAGCAATCCACCCTTAAACAAGCTGCTAAGTTATTTGGTGTGCTTATTTGTAGAATGACAAAAAGGTGAAATCTTTTTTTGTTCTAACATGTAGGTGTATGCCAAGTGTTTTCCGGTCCAGAAGTTATATGAAAAGTAATTGATATTGGACTTCTTGGCAAATCAACAGGTTTGTGTCATGTCCAAGATATTTATTTTGGGATTGTTGGGGTTGGTAGGCTTGTTATGGAAAGCCTATACCTGCTTATATTGTCGTTTATTCTTTACTGGTGAAGGACTAATCTACTTGAGAAGTTTGATTAGTAACAATGAGTAGCTGTTAACTTTATGCCGTATGGGTTAAATGCTTTGTATTAGCTCCTACTGTTAAATCTTCCCCATGACTTTTAAATGCTTTGACGAGTATAGTACAGTAGTTGACTTCAGCTGCTGCGTGATTCTGGACCTTGCTTATTTACTGTTTAGTCCAATCTAGGCTCAAATGTATGAAGTGCAGTGAGTAAATTAGCTTTGTTTTTGCAGTCCGGCGGAGTTGTTAGTCTATTTTGCTGTATGGAAGGAAATCTTTTGTTTATCGGGAGGGAATGAGTTCAAAAAACATCTTATTCTTGCTTATACATTTATTACAGTTGCTTAAATTCTTTGTACGTGAAGGCATAAGATAATGCTGGTATCAAGGTGTTAGCTTTTAGGGGGTTGTTTCACAGTCAGATTCCTTTTGATTGAAATTCAAACTGTGGCAGTTTAGCATTTGTTGATTGTTCAGCTAGTGCTGAGACTATTGGAGTGCTAAACCAGGTTGTAGATTTTGGTTGTTGTGTGGTGCTGGCTAACAAGAAGCCTCTTACTGTGCAAATGGTAACCGATCCTTTTTATTGTCGTTAATTTCTTTGAATGTGTAGCTTAAAACCAGGTAGTTGTTGTAGCATATGAACAGTGTTCTAGACATGGTTCAACCATTGGATATGCCACTAGCAGTAGAAGAATAAAAATAGCAGACAGTGTCCATGGTTTTCATTTTATTTTTCTTTTAGCAACCATATGCATGCTTACGTGCAGAAATGCAGTTAATGATCCATTCGACCGTGTTTAATCTTGAAAACTAACAAAAGATGCTAAACGAGACAAGAACAAAAAGCGAGTCAAATGCTATAACATGAATATAAAGTTCGCTGAAGATATATTTAAATGAACACGTGTGATCTATCTAATAGTTTAAACTTCCGCATTAATAGTTTAAACTTTTGAATGAGGTGACTACCTAATTATTTATGGTAGCTGAGAAGACAGAGGTTTGGGTTTAGGTTCACCATCACCCTTCATTAGAATGATAAAAAAGTTCCACGTGCTTGGCCAGTTGGCCCATAGAAAAGAATCAGTTCCATACGCAAGCGAGTTAAATATATAAAGGTGCACTCCACTTAATTTTTTGGATGAGATGATCACACTATTCAACAGAGCTAAAGTCAACGTCAGTTTCAATTCCTTCCCTTGATTGTCTCTTGCTTACTTATTACGTTTGCTACGGTCACTGCATAACTTGTGAACATTCAGAATTACAGGTCAATCACCTTTCAGTCCTTGTCACCTTTCATCCTCTTAGTCTGTAAAAGGGTTTCCTCTCAAATGGCAACTATTATGTTTAGTGTATTGATTATTTTTGCCTCGTTTGCAGGAGGATTATGATAAGTTGGTGTCACAGCCCCGTCGCCTTAGACACGAGTCAACTGTATGTTCTCTTGTTTCTATTGCATGTAAAAATCTTTTGTTCACTGAAATGTTGGAGACAAAGGAGATTTTAGAGTGTCATGTTATGGGGTTATACTGGTGTATGGGTCTCTACGTAGAAAAAGTTGAATTGTGTTTGATTGAGTAAGACCAGAAAGCTGGCTGAAACCTTGGTTGTCCTGTCTTTTTGATATCAACATTTTGCAGTGGTGACCAGTTCCGTTTTGTAGCTTCTTCTCTTATCAATTTAAACACAAGTATATCCAATCCCTTTACCACCAAGGGGTGTGGTAGGATGGTTGGAGTCCCTCCATCCTACTCTCTCAACTGTGAAAGTTCCAATTTTCCTGTGTCAGATTTCCTCCCACTGTTCGCTGAAAGAAGGATACATTTGAAGATAGAAAGAATAACTGATCATATGGATAGTGATGGGTATCATTTGGTTTATCTGATATCTAGTTAAGTAAAAACCAGCTTCACTTGTATTTGAGATTCTTAAATGTCTCATAGTTAAACCTTCCTCTTCCGCTTTAAAAGCTTTTCTTGTTTGACTTCCCAAACAATGATATGGGATTTGTAGCGCATTGTGTTTGTTTAAGTGATCCAATTTTGCTTCTGTGGTATACGAACAATAGTATTGTCCTAGTTCAGTTTATACTTGGCTTAGCAAAGTTGTCTGAAATTGCTATATGTGTGGTAGGTTGGTGCTGGCCTTCCTGTCATAGCATCCTTAAATCGCATAATTTCATCAGGAGACCCTGTCTACCGTATTATTGGGAGTTTGAGTGGTAATATTTTATGACCATTTATCATTTAGGCTATATATGCAATAGCAAATGATTATCCTTAGTGGTTATCTTGCTTGTTATAAACGACAGGAGCATTTGATGATAAGATGCCATATATCTTGGTATCTAACAGGTACCCTGGGCTATGTAATGAGTGAGGTTGAGTATGGAAGGCCATTCAGCCAAGTCGTTAATGCTGCTAAAAGCCTTGGCTACACTGAACCAGGTGATAAGTTACAACCACCCTATTAATGTTGTAAAATCACCATATGAGTATTGAAGATATGACCTACAAAAACAGAAAAGTGGTTGTTGAAAATATGATATTATCTATTTATAAGTGTAGTCTTACTTTATTGTTTATATGTTCCTTTGTCTGAGTAGAATCGTTTTCCTGTCAGGCAAGTGTTCCTCTTGAACAACAATATTTTCTGGCCTACTGCTTAGGAAGTTTGTCTAGCACTAATTCGAATGTGAGAGAAATCAGAGAAATTTGAGAAGCTTTTAAGAGAATGTGTTATACAAATGTCTTACACGTGAATTCTTCTTTTATACGGCTCACTTTACAGTGCATATTCTTACATTTACCCAATGTGGTGAACATGCAGATACAACTCTATATTACACTTATCTCTTGTTATTTACATTTTGCTATCTGATTCTCCCCTCTAGCTGGTGCATACATGTAAACCTGTATAGGATTTGGTGAATATGTCTATAAGCTGATCAGTCGACGTCCCAAACTTTATAACAGTGTCGTGAAAACATTTTTTGGGGAAGGGACAGTCGGTTTCTATATGCTTGATCCTCTTGTCAGATGCTGCATACAATGGGATACAAGTATAACTTGATTATCACACTCAAGTTTTGTTATGATCAATTTCAATTGTTAGAGAAAAATGTATTTCAGGTTTAACTACGCCTAAAAGTTACGTCATGATATGAGGATTGCCGAAGACCACATGAAGAGATTACAACAATACATCCTCAACTAAAGTGAGACTAACATCTTACTGCTTGCACAGGGCGGAACATATGGAGTATGTATAACATAACATAGGGGCTAAAAATTGGGTAACTAAACATTAGGGATGAGATTGAGTGAGATATCATTAAGTAAATGAACTTTGTGCCTAACCCAGTCCAAAAACCTTATCCAAGATCATAAACGGGTACCTTTAACCAATGTGGTAAACTAACAGCAACCGTTTTCGATCCTTTTGGTGGTTGTTAATCATGTGCTCATCGTTACCATAGTCATGACCCAATATTCTCTTTCTTCTATATTGCCCAATTGCCTGAAAGTATTATAGTATTTAGAAGTAGAACGTATATAAAGAAGTTATCACTGTCCATTTTGCATCGTAATTGTCTTTGATTTTTGTTCATAATCCTTTCCAAGAGCAGGCGTCCTACCCCAAAAGATGCAAATCATTGCATCCTAGTGAATACGATATGGCGAATACAAAAATTGATTCACAATAACAGTTGGAAAGGCATCATCAGATTACTAAGAAGCACTAAGAGGGTCCTCCTAACCTAGTGGAGGTTTACCATATAAATTCATAGAAGTATCAATAAGTTCACAATCCATCATACATTTCTTCTAATTACATAAGATGTAATGTTTGTGGCAAGTAAACTTTTTAAGGAGTGCTTTATCCAAGGAGATCATCGATATTGTAATCCATTGTGAAGGCATAATTCTGTTTCCAGCAGGATTATATAAGAAATTTGGAGCCATCCAAAACTTCTAAGGAAATTCTAGTTCCTTTTCTAATAAAGAAATGATAATGTCTTCAATGCATTGTCAAGATGCAGTCAACTTTCTAGCAGCAATTAGCAGGAACCGTACATCCATCCCATAAATATCATTATGGAAGAAAAAAATCGCTGACACTACACTTCATCTCAATTCTTATTAGGATAGTTCAAGTATGGAGTTATTCTTATGTATTTGTACTTATCTGCAGATCCTCGGGATGATCTAGGTGGTATGGATGTAGCAAGAAAGGTTAGGAAACATCTTTCTTCTGATTAAACTTACAGTGTCCACGATTTCAATCCATTTATATTGCCAAACTATTATGCTGATTAAAGCATTATCTTTATTTTTTATCTGAACTTACCTGCAGTCTTACAGTATGCATAATTAAGACATAATGTTTCATCTGCTATATACTCACACTCACTGTAGAAAGTGTTTTCAGGAAGTATATTTTTTCTGTGATATTCTTATGCTGAATGTTGTCCATTTATGAGTATGGGAATTTTAGCTGAATGGATGTCTTTGTTATAATTTTTCCTTATTTGGTGCTTGGGATGATGGTGTCTTTGGGGAGCAGAAAAGCAGTGATTTAGGCAGAATCATTTTCGCAGATTGGGTTGGGAAGCATATCTTATCCAACTTGATATAGTTAATACTTGGTTTCTCGGTACCTTTCACGAAACGTTCATAGTTCTAATTGGTTCTGTAAATTCTGAGAAGTTGAACATCCCTCATGACAACATTTTGTTTTGATGTCTTCATAACAGGCTCTCATTCTTGCTCGGTTCCTTGGACGGCGTTTAGACCTAGATAATATGAAGGCTAGGATACATGTCACCGTGTCTCTTTGTTTTGTACTAATTCAATTAGTTTCAGAAACCTTGATGCATTTGCAATTCCCTTTTCAGATTGAAAGCTTGTATCCTGAAGAAATGGGACCAGATGTGATGCCGCTGGAAGACTTTCTAGTGAATGGCCTTCCCTTACTTGATCAGAAAACTGAAGATAGGATTAAACAAGCTTCTGCAAATGGGAATGTTCTGCGTTATGTTTGCTTGATTGATGATGCGAGGTAATTCTTTCATTTCATTTTTAGTTTGCTCAATGGATAATGGCAACTGGATCTTTTATTCTTATCATGTTCTCCAAATCACCATACCTCTAGACGCTTAAAGCAAAGCTTGCTCACTGATGGGAGTGTTATGGCAAGTTAAGGTACTGATGAGTGATGAGCATAGCAATTACTACTAATTAAGACAAGTTTATCTTAGAAGATAGTCTCAATTCCTCTTAACAAATGCGTTAGAAAATTATGACAGCATTCACCCACTTGGACATATAAGTTTGAGAGCTATCTGCAAACCAGTTGTAAGTTCATCTGTTTTATGTTAGTCATCTGATCAGCTGTTCACCTCTTGTATCCGCGACCAATTAAAGAACGAGTTAGAAGTATAAATTTGTAATGACATAGATGGGGAAAAATTGATTATTGAAAACACTTTTGTGTACATGACATTAACATCTCACATTTTCAGATGTGAAGTTGGCATCCAAGAAGTTCCAAAAGATTCTGCATTGGGAAGATTAAGAGGAAGTGATAATGTGGTATGCATTGTTCACTTTCACCTCCCATTTTTCTGTTTCTTTGGCCCCTGTTCTTCTTGTTCCATTACTTTGTTTTCCGTTGGGAATGCTCTTTTAACTGCTATGGAGGTTCAACCATATCATTCGCATCGTTATTAGATTATCAAGGTAAAACATTTTTAATTGTTTAATGCCTTTTTGTGATGTCATTTAGTGTAGTGATGTAAAACATCATGCTGTGATTTCAAAGAATTACTTATTTTTCTCACTTAGAAGATGCAGATATCACTTAATTTTCATCTCTTAGAATATGAATACATCTGTTGTACACCCTTACCTATGCCTAGGCGAACGCCTTACTTTGTCTTTACTCTTTACGCATCATCTGGCGTCGCCCTGCAAAACTTTATGTAGTTAAGGTCTTCGATTCTACCTTAATCGTAAAATGTTTCTCTTGTACTTATGAGGTTATAAAATAGTAACATGAATGATTTGCTTTTGTCGAAGAATGACTATGATGATTGAACGTCTGCAATTCGTTTGTCTGCAGGTGGAGATACACAGCCGTTGTTATGAGAAACAACCTTTGGTTATCCAAGGTGCCGGAGCAGGAAATGATACCACAGCAGTTGGTGTCCTAGCTGATATCCTTGACATTCAAGATTTATTCCCTTAACTGAGTATTATACACTGAGATACAAACATCTGATCCTCAAAGGACGAAAAATAGACTCTTCTTGTCTATCTGCTTTCAGATTGGAGATTGAAATCAGGCTCAGAAAACATATTCATTTTTTGAGAATTTTCGCGATACACAAGAGTGCCTCTTCAGTTTACAATAGATTATTATGCAATGTCTCTCGTGCATAACGACTCAAATGGAACAGAGCAAACAGAGTCATTTGCTTTCAGTGCTGGACTAGGCAATCAGTTTGCTTTGTAATGACCATTTTGTTACCTCAACTTTTTATGTCATCACAATTTTAGAGACTTATCTCTTAGTTATTACGCTTTTCAAGTTTGGTATTCGGTATGATATTTGATATTTATAAAAAAATATTCAAAAACTTTTTTCTTTAGGCAAAGAAAGTGACTTTCTGAGGTAACAACTATTTGTTGAGTGCACATAGGAGAGATATTTTCTTTAGACAATGAAAGGTATATTTCAATCTAATCTATCAGCTTCTAACAAAATATATATAGTGCATTATAGTAAATTTTTCCAATGTTGTCACCTATGTTGCTAAGACCCTTCAAAGGTATTACCGGACCCGTGTTGGATCTTAAAAAAATGCAAACCTTTTGGAGGATCAGATACATACCCAAAGATGTTTTTAAAGAATCCAAGCAACATAGATAACTTTTACTATTAAGGCATTTTTCCTAATGTGTTATATTTTTTGAAGAATCGATTTAGCTTTGTATTATATCCATAATTCATTTACACTCCATAAGCAAACTGTAAATTATCAACACACACAGATTAAAATTTCAAAACAAATATTGTTCCATTTTATATGATATTTCTTTAGAAAACCTTATGACCCCCTTCCTCTCTTGCTTCAATTATTGAATTGCAAAAGTAATGAACAGACAAGAAACCAGACTGGCAGACTCCACAATTTTTTTGCTACTCTTTTTTTTCCTATGGCTGTGAGCTGCAGACTGTAGATAAAACATAGTTGTACCAATTACAAGCAAGAGAGAGAGAGAGAGAGAAATCATTCTTGATCACATATCACTCTTAGTTCTTAGCATTCAACAGGTAAAATAAAGTTGTTAGTAATTGAAGTTTGAAACATTTATCTTCTTAAAATCATTTTGTGTTCCCTTGTTTTGCTTTGCAGATTTCAGAATGGAGGTAGTTGGTGGTGCATTTCTCTCTTCAGCTTTGAATGTTCTCTTTGATAGGCTTGCTCCTCACGGTGATCTGTTCAACATGTTTCGGAAGCGTAAGGATCATGTTCAGCTCTTAAAAAAGCTGAAAATGACTTTGCGTGGTCTTCAGATTGTGCTAAGTGATGCAGAGAATAAGAAAGCATCAAATCCATCTGTGAGCGACTGGCTTAATGAGCTTCGAGATGCTGTCGACTCTGCTGAAAACTTAATAGAACAAGTCAATTATGAAGCTTTGAGACTTAAGGTGGAAGGACAACATCAAAATCTTGCAGAAACACTATTGAAACATTGGAGGATTTGCAACCTGTGCGTGGGTGATGATTTCTTTCTTATCATAAAGGATAAGTTGGAAGAAACCATTGAAACATTGGAGGTGTTGGAAAAGCAAATTGGCCACCTTGGCTTAAAGGAGCATTTTTGTTTGACTAAACAAGAAACTAGAACACCTTCAACTTCTTTGGTTGATGATTCTGATATCTTTGGAAGGCAGAATGATATAGAGGAACTGATTGACCGTTTATTATCTGAAGATGCAAGTGGAAAAAAGCTGACTGTAGTTCCTATTGTTGGAATGGGCGGCCTGGGTAAGACAACACTTGCTAAAGCGGTTTACAATGATGAGAGAGTGCAGAAACATTTTGTTTTGAAAGCTTGGTTTTGTGTTTCTGAGGCATATGATGCTTTTAGAATAACAAAAGGTTTACTTCAAGAAATTGGCTCATTTGACTTGAAGGCTGATGACAATCTTAATCAGCTACAAGTTAAATTGAAGGAAAGCTTGAAGGGGAAGAAGTTTCTTGTTGTCCTTGATGACGTGTGGAATGATAACTATCCTGAGTGGGATGACTTGAGAAATGTTTTTCTACAAGGAGATATAGGAAGTAAGATCATTGTGACGACACGTAAGGAGAGTGTTGCCTTGACGATGGGTTGTGAGGCAATCAATGTGGGGACTCTGTCTGATGAAGCCTCTTGGGATCTATTCAAACGACATTCACTAGAAAACAGGGATCCTAAAGAACATCCAGAACTTGAAGAGATCGGAAAA
This sequence comes from Solanum piurae, assembly GCA_029582685.1. Classification (NCBI taxonomy): domain Eukaryota; kingdom Viridiplantae; phylum Streptophyta; class Magnoliopsida; order Solanales; family Solanaceae; genus Solanum; species Solanum piurae. The sequence goes on from JAJOOO010008710.1 coordinate 11,355, forward strand.
CAAATTGCAGACAAGTGCAAAGGGTTGCCTTTAGCTCTGAAGGCACTTGCTGGTGTTTTACGCTGCAAATCAGAGGTGGATGAGTGGAGAGACATTTTAAGAAGTGAAATATGGGAGCTGCCAAGTTGTTTGAATGGTATATTACCAGCGTTGATGTTGAGCTACAATGATCTTCCTTCACATTTGAAGCAATGTTTTGCTTATTGTGCAATATATCCCAAAGATTATCAATTTTGCAAAGACCAAGTTATTCACCTGTGGATTGCTAATGATCTGGTACAACAGTTTCATTCAGGTAACCAATACTTTCTCGAGTTGAGATCAAGATCGCTGTTCGAAATGGTCTTGGAGTCTTCTGAAAGAGACGTAGAGAAATTCATAATGCATGACCTTTTCAATGATTTGGCCCAAATTGCATCTTCAAATCTTTGTATAAGGTTGGAAGAGAACAAAGGATTGCATATGTTGGAGCAATGTCGGCACATGTCCTATTCAATAGGACAAGATGGTGAGTTTGAGAAATTGAAATCACTCTTTCAATCAGAGCAGCTGAGGACATTACTTCCAATCAATATCCAGCTCCATTGGTACCATATTGATCTAAGCAAGAGGGTGCTGCATAACGTATTGCCAAGACTAACATCCTTAAGGGCATTATCGTTGTCATGCTATGAGATTGTTGAGTTGCCAAATGAGTTGTTTATAAAATTAAAGCTCCTGAGATTTTTGGATATTTCTCAGACAAAGATTAAGAGGTTGCCAGATTCCATTTGTGTGTTGTATAACTTAGAGACACTTCTCCTGTCATCTTGTGCTGATCTTGAGGAGCTACCGCTGCAGATGGAGAAGTTGATTAACTTGCGTCATCTTGACATAAGCAACACTTGTCGCTTGAAGATGCCGCTACATCTGAGCAAGTTGAAAAGTCTCCATGTGCTAGTGGGAGCCAAGTTTCTTGTAGGTGGTCGCGGTGGTTCGAGAATGGAAGATTTGGGTGAAGTACATAACTTGTATGGATCTGTATCAGTTGTAGAGTTGGAAAATGTGGTTGATAGAAGGGAAGCTGTGAAGGCAAAGATGAGGGAGAAGACTCATGTTGAGAAGTTATCTTTGGCGTGGAGTGAAAGTGTTAGTGCTGACAATTCACAAACAGAAAGAGACATACTTGATGAGCTACGCCCACATAAAAACATAAAAGAAGTTGAAATCACTGGATATAGAGGGACAAACATTCCCAATTGGCTAGCTGATCCTTTGTTTCTTAAGCTGGTGAAATTGTCTCTTAGCTACTGCAAGGATTGTTATTCCTTGCCAGCACTAGGAGAACTCCCTTGTTTGAAATTCCTTTCCATTAGAGGGATGCATGGAATAACAGAGGCGACGGAAGAATTCTATGGCAGTTTATCCTCTAAAAAGCCTTTTAACTGTCTTGAGGAACTTAGATTTGAAGATATGCCGGAGTGGAAGAAATGGCACTTACTAGGAAGTGGAGAGTTTCCTACACTTGAGAAGCTTTTAATTAAAAATTGCCCAGAACTCAGTTTGGAGACACCCATCCAACTTTCAAGTTTAAAAAGGTTTGAAGTAATTGGTTGTCCAAAGGTTGGAGTTGTTTTTGATGATGCTCAACTGTTTAGATCCCAACTTGAGGGAATGAAGGAGATTGTTGAATTAACTATTAGTGATTGTAACTCTGTTACCTCATTTCCTTTTAGCATACTGCCCACTACCTTGAAGAGAATAGAGATATCTGGTTGCCGGAAATTGAAATTGGAAGCGCCAGTTGGTGAGATGAGTATGTTTCTGGAGTATTTGAGTCTGGAAGAATGTGATTGTATAGATGATATATCACCTGAGTTGCTCCCAACAGCAGACTATTTGCGTGTATCGGATTGCCACAACCTTACTAGGTTTTTGATTCCTACTGCCACTGAAAGTCTCTTTATTCGGAATTGTGAGAATGTTGAAATACTTTCGGTGGCATGTGGGGGGACCCTGATGACGGTTTTGTATATGCATGGCTGTTCAAAGCTGAAGTGGCTGCCAGAACGTATGCAGGAACTCCTTCCATCTCTTAAGATACTGCAACTTGAGAATTGTCCAGAAATAGAGTCCTTTCCTGAAGGAGGATTGCCCTTCAATTTACAATCCCTTTTTATCAGAAATTGCAAGAAACTGGTGAATGGCAGAAAGGAGTGGCATTTACAGAGACTCCCCTGTCTCACAAAGTTATGGATCGAACATGATGGCAGTGACGAAGAGATTGAACATTGGGAGTTGCCTTCCTCTATTCAATCACTTTATATAGAGAATCTGAAAACATTAAGCAGCCAACATCTCAAAAGCCTCACCTCTCTTCAACATCTATTAATTGAGGGTAATTTACCTCAAATTCAGTCAATGCCCTCCTTTTCGCACCTCACTTCGCTTCAATGTCTACGAATCGTGAATTTCCCTAATCTCCAATTAATTTCCGAATCAGCACTGCCCTCCTCCCTCTCTCAGCTGGATATCTTCCATTGCCCTAATCTCCAATCTCTTCCAGTAAAAGGGATGCCCCCTTCCTTCTCTAAACTATATATTTCCAACTGTCCATTACTCGCACCACTACTAGAATTTGACAAGGGGGAATACTGGCCAGAAATTGCTCATATCCCCACCATACTGGTCGATAAGGAATGCCTTTAATGTAAGTTTTTCTTTTTCCTCAGAAGCATTCTATTTTTGTTTACTTCCCTTTGCTTTTTTGTCAATTCTTTTATTTTTTTGAAATCTTGTTGAGCAGTGTGGAACGTCTATTGCTGCTCAAATCATAAATGGGAAAACTTGTAATGATTAAAACGAGTGGTGCTCCTATAGATGTAAGTTATTCTATTTCCTTAGTATATTTTGATTGTTTGTTAATTCACTTTGCTTGTTTGTTAATTCTTTTTGACCAGTGTGTACCATTTATTGCTTCTGTGAAGTCGAGGAAATATCTTTAGATCAGGATGAAATCTTTATATTTGTTAAAGAAATCTAGATAAAGGGTCCAGGAAAAGCAACTCATGTTAACAGGATGTTATCACCTTTGGAGATTCATAACAATAGCAATTCATAGTTAAAGTGTCCAAGAAAAGCAATCTCACTTTCTCAATCAGGTAGCCAACACCTTGATACGAGTTGCATCAACCTTCAAATTTAAAGAAATTGAAAACGACTTTGAATATCTGCTTCCATTATATTACATCAGTTTTTTTTTTGTTTTGATATTCAATGATCCAGAATGTTACATTAATTTTTCTGGTTTTGATATTCAGAGAATTTTGTAGATTAGAAAGTTTCCTTCAAATTATGTCCATTACTCAACCTCGAGTGACACTCAGAGCTGGCGGAAAGTCAAGAAAGTATATCCTGCTCAGGATGAATTCAAGGTTAGATAACAAAATAATGATTTACTGGTGTTTCAGTTACTAAGATGCTTATTTTGTAGTAATAGTTTGCACTCTCATAAATCAGCCAAATAGATTTCCTTCATTGGCACCCTCATCAGTCATCAATCAGCGAAACAGAGAAATCGACAGTTTCAATATTCTCTGGAACCCATTTTGAGCTTCACGCCTTCAATTCTGATGACATAAAAGACACAAAAGGCATCAACAGAGTAGAAGAATTCAACCCAACACCCATTTCAACCTAAGTTTTCGATTCCTGCTTCACCTGATGGGAAGGAGTTTACGTGCGAGAAAGGTCTAAAGGTACAAATATTTTTTCTTCTCCCTTTCTTACTGAAGCGCTCAAATTGGTTTTGCCCCACTTTTCATCATAATGATGTTGAGTATATCAGTTTTCTACTGGTATTCAGAGACTTAAAATGGGAAATTGCTTCTGAAAATATCGTTTCCATTGTTCGAAAGTTGTTTAACATACGATTGGCATCTGTTGATCCAAATCTTTAGTTTTTCTGTTAATCTTCTTCTATCATTTGTTTTACACGTCTTCTGATTGAGTTACTATGCATGTCTCGCCTCTATAGAAGATAAGAAATCATAATATGCCTTTACGAAGTGTTTGCTAAGTTGTTGTTGCCTAATTCAGATTCAACTGAATTAATTTTCTGACCCAAGTTTATGCATATGTTTGATCTAAGGTTGAAAAGGAGAAACGTCCAATGACATGGATATTTTCTTTTTTAAGAATACAAAGTCGCGATAAAGATAGAAAAGGTCGATGGTATTAATTCTTGATATCGAATTCAATTGTTAACTGCTGTTATTGAAAATATAGGATTGACTACTGATTCTTAAGAAATGCGTTTCCACTTCCTTTTGAAACCACAAAAAATGGATAAATACTTTCCTTAGAGACACATACATAAAACGAGGTGAAATATGTTCTGTTTCCACCAGAGTTGTTCAGATTTCATCAATTTCACTTCCACATTCTTGTTTTTAAAAGTGTTTTGGATCCGATTTTAATTTTGATTTAATTAAACATTGAGTTTTTTTTATCAGGTGACGTGCCACGTGTCACAAATGGTTTACAAAACTAGAATATATTTTATGTTAAAAAATAATGGCACGAATGAATCATTTTTGTAACCGCAGTATCATGGATGAGTCAAACTTTTATACGAATGACATAGATGAGTCATTTTTAATAATTCGATGACATATTGAGCCTTTTCCCTTATTTCAAACCCTTATTACTATTTCCAAAAAAATACCTACAATTGTAGAGAACATGTTCTCTCTAGCGCTATCTTCACGTATCTTTATCTCCAACAAAAATTAGAAAGTAGAAAATGTATATCATCTTGTAGCAATTAGTAGGTAAAATTTAGCACCAATACACTATAATGAGATGTACCAAGATTTTCCAGAATGTAAAGTTATCATTCAAACAAGCAATCCAGTTCTGTTAAATTCAAAATTTAGCAATAATATTTTTAAGATTGATTTCTTTTTTTATAAATAAAAATAACTTCTTAAGGTGGTAGAGTAAACATATTTATAATATGGTATGTTCCTTTTAACAATATAATTATACGTTGGGTAGAAATTTATCATTTTAAGCTCTTTTAATTTTGAGTGTCCCGCCTGGGGTTGCCCCCCTTCTACACCCCTAATTAAGAACCCTTCCCCTCTTGCTTCAATTATTTAATTGAATAGTCTTTGTTTGGGTGAAAAGTTTTACTTTTTGGAAAAAGAGAAAAAAGACAATTTTGCTTCTTTTTTAAAATTAGTTATAATGAAATCTACGTATTATTTATGCATGTTTTACTTATTCTGTCTTATATCCTGCATAATATAATATATAGATTTTCTCATATTAAAATCTACATGTATTAGTTATATGAATTTCTAAATTGTAAATCAAACACAATATTAGTTTTATGCATGAATAACTTACCACTTACTTAGATATCAAAATTTTATTACTTGTACAAAATTTAATACTTGCATAATTCATTTCCAAACCAACTACGAAACGACCCATAATTAGCATCAACGTGTAAAGTAAAGTTCCTTTAGTAATTGAAGATATAAAACATTTATCTTCTCAAATTAATTTCTTAAAATTATTTTGTGGTTCTTTGTTTTGCTTTGCAGGTGTTGAAGATGTTTCAAAAGCATACAAATAATGATATTCAGATCTTAAAGAAGCTGAGGATGACTTTGTTTGGCCTTGAGGTTGTGCTAATATTTCGTAATGTTAACGTCATGGTTTCTTATGTATAAAAATAATATTAAATGAGGTATATAATATAACTAATACATGTATTATTTTCTCTAATATCTCGTATCAAATGACCTCTAAGTCTTAAACTTGCAAGGTAGAAAATAGGAATTTAAAGACTTACTGAATATAGAAAGAAATATTTTTTTTAAGACTGGTCAAAAAGAAAAGTGTGACACTTAATTGAAACTGAAAAAATATAAAAGTTCTAACAAATTTATTTTGTTGAATTTTTTCTTAATAATTCTACTGAGTTAAAATATTAGAAATTTGTAACTTCTGTTAACACACTATTACTATAACAATGTATTGTACATACCTATTATTATTATCTCCAAAAACACATACTAGAACTGTTAACTTGCTTCTTCAAGGAACTTTTTCACTAAAACATTGTGCTTCAATACACAGAGGATCGGACCATGACTGTTCGGTGTACAAAACATCTTTGCATTAGTATGAAAGGTAAAAAAGTTGTATCTCAAGGAATGTGATGTAGATTGCCTACCCTAAAACAAAAATTAGTATCTGCTTTCACGGGTCAAATATGTATGACCTATAAGTCACACGGAGACAAATTTACATAGCACAATTTATTGTTTCACCCACCCCGCGTTATGGCCATTTGTCAACTTTATTCTTCCCCATTTATTTTTATTTTTTTGCAAAGCCTTTCAAGTTAAATTGAAAAATGAGGAGACTGCCGGTGGATATTCTTTTTACACTGACACATAATTCTACTCATTTCTTTTCTCATTATTTTATTTATATTTTATAAAATATAAATATATTAAATATAGTGATATAAGGTAATTAGGATTCTAAATTTATTTTACCCCGTTAGTTTTAGGATTCTGTTTCCTCACTTATTGAAAATAGGAATATTAAAAAATGAAGAGACACGTGATTCCATATTTTATTTTTTTAGTTAATCCAAATGATTTTTAAAAAAAAATATAAAAAGAACTTTTGATAAATTCTTAATGTTTAAAAGGTGCAGACCAATTTTTTTGATGAATACTAAAAAAAAAAATTCTATTTCAATTTTGCTTCCTTGAAAATAAAAATTCTTACAGTAATTTGTTATAGAAAAAAATAATTAAAAAGACATGCTAATTAAAAAGGCATGCTACAATAATATCAATAATTTGCTATAGAGAAAAAAGTATTATAGGAGAAAAATAATTAAAGAGTAGTGATTTTTATAAAAAGAAGAAAAAAATATGCTACAAAACGAGAAAGGAGAAAAAATTGATTTTAATTCATGAAGATGTCTTAATATGCAACTCATTTTGCTTATACATACCAAATTTAACTCTGTTCCTTTCACTTTTTTCTATGAAGATAAGTTTTAATTTATTTGATGAGATCAGTTTTGGAATTATATAATGATATAACTTAAAGGAGTCATTTGATACCGGATGCAGGTATTAGTAATACATGAATTAGTTATGATGAAATCTATATATTATTTTATGCAGAGATTTATTATGTATGGTTTACTTATTCATGTATTACTTATTTCATATTTTATGTAAAGTTATCATTCAAATAAGAAATTCAGTTCTGTTAAATTCAAAATTCCACAATAATATTTTCAAAAATGATTTATTTTTTTTAAAATAAAAATAAAAAGAACTCTTCAAGAAGGTAAAGTAAAGTAAACATGTTAATGATATGGTAGGTTCTTTTTGCACTATAATGAGTCTACTTTCTTTTTTCCTACTCTGTAGTTTGTACTTTATTTTAAGACTTGTCCACAATGACATTTTATCTTTATCATTTATTTAAAGGAAAACTTAAAGTGAATGTGACCAGAAAATTTAATTGTTCGAAAGTTGTTTAACATACCATTGACCTTTTTTGATCCAAAATTTTATTTTATCTAATGATCTTCTTCTATCTTTAGTTTTACCCGTCTTCTGATTGAGTTATAATACATGCCAAGCTTCTATACAACATGAGAATTTGTAAAATGCCTATATGAAGTCATGTTTGCTAAGTTGTTGTCGCCTAATTTAGATTCCACTGAATAAATCTCTAACCCAAGATTTTGCATATGTTTGGTCTAACGTTGAAAATTAAAGAAAAAAAAACGTCAAATGATATGGGTATTTTCTTTTTTAAGAATACATACAAAGTTGCGATAAAGATGTAAAGATATGGCACCTAGGCCTAACTCAACCTCAAAAGTTAGCTCGTGAGGGGAAGATTGCTCAAGTCCATATAAAAAGACCATTAGTCCATTCCCGAAAAAATGTGGGACTTTTACCCACTCTATTTTCTTTTTTTGGGTAAGTAAAGTACTTTATTACCAAAGAGACATTTCAAAACAGTTGCACAAAACTGACAAATAAAGCCACCAGTGGACAAACTCTCAAGATTGGCATTCTACTAGTTCCTCACAACACCTTTCCTACACGTACATCTACCAAAGGTACATTTTACGCTTCTTAAGAATAGAAATTCAATTCAGCCATTTTTGTAGTCAAACTAGTCTTCATAGAGTCTCGCACTTGCACGCTTTGAATGATCATCCTCGTAATTACCCTCTCACTCCTTTAATTTCCTTTTGGTTGAAGATCCTCTGGTTCCTCTCTTGCCAAATATAATATAAACCGCTTGCTAATGCCATTTTGTATACCACAACAGCTGCACTATTTCCTTTACAGTAAACAAGACCCCCGTAGTGTATTGGTCCTCCCGTACTATGTGTCTATCCAATGCACCCAGAGTTTATCCTTCTTTTTTTGCATACATTCCCATTCTAACAATTGAAAATTTTGATGGTATTAATTTTGACAAGGATCACCGTTAAGAACTTTGCCTGAGGTATAAATTTCTATTTTCCCTGTTTAGAAATGTTTCCTGTAGCTCCTAATTGTGATGCTTCATTTACACATTTTTAAAATTTCATCTTATAATAGGTATAAAGTGTGTCTGAGTCAATTAGATGTTACAGATTTGCAGCTAATTGTTATGCATTATATAATTGCATATTTTTTTTAAGGATGTTCTATGCGGAACTGAGTTCATTATTTATTTTGTTAGTAGAAGCCAGAAACTGATATGATAGGTGAACTAGAGAGGAGGGAGGGCGAATCACCATCCTCCTGCGTCCTGCCTCTTATGTGGCTCTTGACTATCAGCAGGAGATTGAAACTGTCAGGAGCAGCTCCACCACTGAAAAGAACTATGAATTGCCTGATGCACAAGTTATTACCTTTGGTGCTGAGAGGTTCCGTTTCCCAGAGGTCCGCTTCCAGCCAACGATCCTTCCAATGCGTTGATCGTGGATAAGACACTCAGAAGAAGTAAAGATGACATGAAGATGGTTAGCTGCAAGGTGACTGACAGAAATTTCTTTATAGGAGGAGAATGGAATCTATCATGAAGAATCTGGGATGAAGACATAGACCCCACTGTGTGAAAGAGGTAATAGAGTTCCATCTGCAATGTTAACAAAATCTTTGATAGGTAAAGGAGGCAGACAAAATGGCTGAACATCTTTTTAAATGCAATAGCAATTGATTCTCCTTAGTGGTTATCTTTTACCATGCCTAGGCTAACGCCTTACTTTGTCTTTACTCTTTACGCATCATCTGGTGTCGCCCTGCAAAACTTTGTGCAGTTAAGGTTATACAAACAGTAAGACAAATGACTTGCATTTATCGAAGAATGACTATGATGATTGAACGTCTATAATTTGTTTTGTTTGTCTACAGGTGGAGGGATATATACAGCCGTTGTTACAAGAAACAAGGTGCTGGAGCAGGAAATGATACCACAACAGCTAGTGTCCTAGCTGATATCCTTGACATTCAAGATTTATTCCCTTAACTGAGTATTATACACTGTGATACAAACATTCGATCCTCAAAGGACGAAAAATCGACTCTTCTTGTCCCTCTGCTTCCAGATTGAAGATTGAAATCAGGCTCATTAAAACACATGCATTTTTTGAAAAATTTCTCGACACACGAGAGTGCCTTGTCAGTTTATGGTAAATTATTACGCGCTTTCTCTCGTCTATCTTGTCATTAGTGAAACTGAGTCATATATTTGCCTCATCACTTGACTAGTTTTTAGGATTTCACTTCAGCTTATAATCGGTTTATGTTGTAATGACCAGTTTGGTACCTAAACTTTTTATGTTATCACAATTTTAGAGACTTACCTCTTAGTTATCATGCTTTTCAATGTATGAAAAAATGATGTCCTAAAATAGAAAAAAAGAACAATATATCTAAAAGAAAGTCTTCTTTCACTAAACCTTATTTCATGACCCCATCTTGTTTGAGACTAGGGCGTAGTTACTGTTATATCTAAAACTTGGCGACTACTGAACAATCAAAGTAGCAACCAGTTGGTCCTCCATCAGGCAAAAGAGCTAGCATGGTGTTAGAACAGAAACACTCAAGAAATTGATTTGAAGAATAAATATAGAGTGAACTTCTGAAATTCCAGCTATATATTAATTTGCAGAAGATCTGATACCACAACAACTGATATCCTTGACATTCAAGATTTATTCCCTTAATTTCTGTTCTACTATCTACTACTGGTGTAATTAAATTTGATGGATAAATAAATACATTACATGAAATTAACAAAAAAAAAGGAAAATAAATAGATTAGTTGACTTTAGAGGCAATGTTACAGGGACTAAAATCGTTATTTCCCCTTTTATATTATGTTTTCAATTCCCATTTTATTTTATCATCCCCTTTCCCCTAAATACCCTTCTCCTCTTGCTTCAATTATTGAATTGGGAAAAAGGACATTTTTGCTGCTTCTTTTTTTGTGTGGCTAAAACATTGTTGTACCACTAGCAAAAAAGAGAGAGAGGTGGATATATCTTATTGGATTTTTATAATTTTTATATAATACAAATAATAATAAATGATTTAGTGTTGATAAATAGTGTCACATCAATTTTAATTGCATCAACCCTGTATGAATAGTCTTTTGAAATATGAGGGTATCTTATTGGAAAAAAGCTAAAGCTATATTCACTGAATAAGGTAAAATAGTGTACAATACCTCACATCCTAAAAGCTAATTTAAAGAGATTGTCTGAGCTTGATAAAGAGACCGTCTATCTTATTTAGGGGCGGATCTATTAAGACCCGTGGGGGTGCCATGCCACCCACGGGCTTCGACGGAAACTCTATTTATATATAGGTATTTATACACACCATATGTATAAATAATAAATGTGCCACCCAGTAAACAAAAGTGTTCTCTGGTGCCAGTGGTAGGCGATTATATTTTCGGGTCTAAGTTTGCGGGATCAAACCCCACTAGCAGCTTTTTGTTTTAATTTTTTTTCAACTGCAGGCAGTTTTTTTTTTTTTGTTGTTGTTTTTAGCTGCAGGGAGTGTTTCTTTTTTAACTACAAGGCATTCTCTTTTGTTTTTTTATATAATTTTTTACTTATTAACTTATTATTATTATTAAGTATTAATCAATAATTGTTTTTTAACTAATTTAATTTAATTTTTGAATTTTCTTTTATTTGATTGAACATGCATAAAGAAAAGTTTTTTTTTTTCTCTTCACCATTAAAACCTGGTTGTTCCTTTAAACTTTTCAACAACAAAAATCTGTCATTAATCAAAGCTTCAGCCTTTAGTCCATCGTCCAATCCCGCTCACCCATCCGTCCATAAGATGAATAATTCTGAATCTAAAGTTGATTTAATCTGAGTCTACTGGGCATTAGAGGCGAATTCAAAATTTGAAGATTTCGGTGCATCAATACTATCTTAATTTAGGTAGTTAGCGAAATTTTTACTACAATTAATGAATAATGTAGTATTTGCTTGGTCACTAATGGCTCAAATATGAGCTCTAAGTTAAACTTAAAATAAAATTAATGAAATGGGGCTCTAGCTAGATTTGAACCGTATTCTCGTGAGTGATTCCTCTGGCTTGTACCAACTACACAAGGGCACCCCTACGTTTCTTATAGGTGCACTGTTGATTATACGTTTCTCAGGATATATATATATATATACGATTTTTTTTCGAAGTTAACGGGTGCACCCCTATCAAATCATGTGGGTCCGCCTCTGCTTGGCACCCAGTGACTCGAAATCCTAAATCCGCCTCTGATCTTATTAATTATCAATATGAGACTTTTTTCGTGATTATCTGAGCCTGATAAAGAGACCACCATCTTATTAATTACCAATGTGAGACTTTTTTCGTTCTTTAACAGATAGAACTATCATTGCGAATACGCCTACCTAGACCATGCATTTTTGTTGTTTCAATTTTTCCAGTGACTTGAGAAAGGAGGATGCGGTTTAGAGTTGCACATGTTCGCCCTTGTGCTTTGATAAAATGTATAAAAATGATAGGTAAAGTAAGAAGAAATGAAAATAGAACACTGTGAAAACCAAGTGTTGTTGTTGGGTGAAAAGTGATACTTTTGATTAAAAAAGAGAGTTTTAATTCTTTTTTCTTCTATGGCTGTCCACATCCCCACCCATCCAAAATATATAAAATATCCTTAATTCCTCTCTTGCCTCAATTATTCTAAGATAAGACTCTTGTTGCCTCAATTATTCAATTTAAATTATTTTTTTTTTCCTATAGCTGTCAGTTGTTGACTGTAGAAAACTATAGTTGTACCAATTATAGATCAATAACTTATCAGTGTTCATTCTTGTTTGCAAATTACTCTTAGCATTCAACAGGTAAAGTAAAGTTCCATTTATTAATTGAAGATAGAAAATATTATCTTCTCAAAATCATAATGTGTTCTCCTTGTTTTGATTTGCAGATTTCAGAAATGGAGATTGGGTTAGCAGTTGGTGGTGCATTTCTCTCTTCAGCTTTGAATGTTCTCTTTGATAGGCTTGCTCCTAATGGTGATCTGCTCAACATGTTTCGGAAGCATACGGATGATGTTCAGCTCTTTGAGAAGCTGGGGGACATTTTGCTTGGTCTTCAAATTGTGCTAAGTGATGCAGAGAATAAGAAAGCATCAAATCAATTTGTGAGCCAGTGGTTAAATAAGCTTCAGA